>CAXHJY010000177.1:2500-7500 GCA_964016885.1 Eledone cirrhosa | reverse complement strand
ATGGCTTGTATAGCCCTCACAAGCCATTCGTCAACGCCTAGTTTTCTAAGAGCCCACCAGATAATGGAGCGGGGGACTCTGTCGAAGGCTTTCTCCAAGTCGACAAAAGCTAAGTAGAGGGGTTTACCTTTAGCTAGGTACTTCTCCTGTAGTTGTCGTACTATGAAAAGAGCGTCTGTGGTACTTTTGCCTGACACAAACCCGAACTGCATTTCATCTAGGTCAATTCTCTCTCTGATTAGTTGCGCTATTACTTTTTCCGTGACCTTCATGACCTGGTCAATTAATTTAATGCCTCTATAGTTACTCCTATCTAGGGCGTCTCCTTTACCCTTATAACAGTTAACGATGATGCTGCTATGCCAGTCCTTCGGAACAACCCCATTCTGTACGACTTGGTTAACTATGCGGGTGACCATGGTGTGTCCCACCGTGCCAGATGCCTTCAGCATCTCAGCAACTATTTCCGAAGTATATATATATATATATATATATATATATATATATATATATATAGTATATATATATATATATAGTATATATATATATATATAGTATATATATATATATATATATATATATATATATATATATATATATATATATAGTATATATATAGTATATATATATATATATAGTATATATATATATATATAGTATATATATATATAGTATATATATATATAGTATATATATATATAGTATATATATATATATATAGTATATATATATATATAGTATATATATATATATAGTATATATATATATAGTATATATATATATAGTATATATATATATAGTATATATATATATAGTATATATATATATATATATAGTATATATATATATATAGTATATATAGTATATATATATATATAGTATATATATATATATATATATATATATAGTATATATATAGTATATATATAGTATATATATATATATAGTATATATATATATAGTATATATATATATAGTATATATATATATATAGTATATATATATATAGTATATATATATATAGTTTATATAGTATATATATATATATATATATATATATGAATCTGCGAGCTACCAAGCACCCACGTGAAGCGCCAACCCAGAGACCCTCCCCTACGAGTGTCGACAAATGCCCAAAACTCCGAGTTGGTACCATCAATGTAGGCTCAATGAAAGGAAGAGCAGGAGAAATCGTAGAAATGCTAGAGCGAAAGGAAGTTGATGTATGCTGTGTGCAAGAGACTAGATGGAGAGGAGGGTCTGCTAGAGTCCTTGTAGGAAAAAGCCAGTGCTACAAATTTTTCTGGGTGGGAAATGACGATGGGATGGGTGGTGTAGGTATACTATTAGCTGACAAGTGGGTAGATAAAGTAATCTCAGTGTACAGGGTAAATGCAAGAATCATTAAACTCAGACTAGTCCTGAATAAGACAATTACCACAATAATATCAGCTTACGCACCCCAATCGGGGCTGCCAGACGAACTTAAGGATAGGTTTTACGAGTCCCTAATACACACTACTGCTCTAACAGACGACAAGGACTTCCTAATCATTGCAGGAGATTTTAACGGACACGTAGGTAAACACTGCGACGGCTTCAATAGAGTACATGGAGGCCATGGAGTTGGCACAAGGAATGAGGAAGGATTCAGACTTCTAGAATTCTGCGACGCCAATGACATGTCGATATGTAACACAAACTTTAAAAAACCCGACAACCACCTGATCACCTATAGATCAGGGGAGCACTCTAGTCAGTTAGATTTTATCCTCATCAGAGGACGTGACAGATGGACGGTCGTAAACACAAAAGCCTTCCCTAGTGAGGAATGTACATCCCAACATAGCTTAGTTGTCAGCGACCTCACGGTCAGAACTAGACGAGCCCTGAAACAGAGGCCAACCTGGAGAAGAAAGATCTGGAAGCTGAAAGTCCCCTCAACCAGTAACAGATTTAAAGATATTTTACTCAACGCCTACGACAGTAAAGAAGAACAGATAGAGACATTTAACGTAGAAGAGAACTGGGAGTTCCTAAAAAATAACTTACTAGAGGCGACGGATGAGGTTTGTGGCTGGAGTAAGACCTCAAGCAGGAGGAGAGTGACTTGGTGGTGGAACAATAAGGTAGATGAAGCAGTCAAGGCCAAGAGACAGGCATGGAAAGAATGGAAGAACGGGGGGAGCAGGGTACATTACATAGAGACCAAGAGGGAAGCTAGGCGACAAGTATACTTAGCTAGGAGGGAAGCAGAGGATAGAAAATTCAAGCATGTTTTACAACGTGAGGACCAGAAACAGGAGGTATTCAAGATTGCGAGGCAGTGTGTCAGAGATAGTTGTGATGTCATTGGAGAGAAGTGTATCCGGAATGATAAAGGTGAGCTTGCCCTCACAAGTGCTGAGAAGAAAGATGCATGGAAGAGTCATTATGATAGATTACTAAATGAGGAGAATGCATGGGAAGAAGAGACCCTACCCCACGTAGACCCTATAGAGGGACCAGCAGTACAAGTCAGCGGCAGCGTAGTAAGTAAGGCAATCAGAGATATGAAGATAGGGAAGGCAACCGGTCCATCGGGTATAGCTGCCGAGATGCTGAAGGCATCTGGGTCTGTAGGTCACACTATAACCACACGTATCGTTAACCAGGTAATACTAGAGGGGGCCATACCAAAAGATTGGTGCAGTAGCATCATTGTCAACTGCTACAAAGGTAAAGGCGATGCACTAGATAGAGGAAACTATAGAGGTATAAAGTTGATGGACCAGGTCATGAAAGTAACAGAAAGAGTTATAGCACAGCTGATTAGGGACCGGGTGAATATAGACGAGATGCAATTTGGGTTTGTTCCAGGGAAAGGCACCACTGATGCGCTCTTCCTTGTGAGGCAATTACAGGAAAAGTACCTAGCTAAAAGTAAGCCACTCTACTTGGCATTTGTCGACCTTGAGAAAGCCTTTGACAGAGTTCCACGTGCAGTAATCTGGTGGGCTCTTAGAAAACTAGGAGTAGATGAATGGCTTGTGAAAGCGGTACAAGCCATGTATAGGGGAGCAGTCAGCAAAGTTAGGATTGGCAATGAGTATAGCGAGGAATTTAGCGTACAGGTTGGGGTCCACCAGGGCTCTGTTCTTAGCCCTCTCCTGTTCATCATAGTCCTGCAGGCAATAACGGAGGAGTTTAAGACCGGATGCCCATGGGAACTCCTGTATGCTGATGACCTCGCACTCATAGCTGAATCTATGGTAGAACTAGAGAATAAATTCCAAACCTGGAAGCAGGGACTAGAGAGAAAGGGCCTCAAAGTCAACATGACAAAGACTAAGGTCCTTATAAGTAGACGAGAAAACAGAACCCAGATCCCCTCAGGGAAATGGCCTTGCTCAGTATGTAGGAAAGGTGTAGGTAGGAACTCCATTCTTTGCCCCAAATGCAAACAATGGGTACACAAGAGATGTAGCGGGATCTCAGGAAGCTTAATTAAGAATGTAGGATTCACATGCAGCAGCTGTGCTGAAACAGCAAGCAAACAGCCACAGGAAACAAGTACCACCAATCTCTGGGAGGGCCCTGTAGAAACAGTAGACAGCTTCTGCTACCTAGGTGACCGAATTAGCAACGGAGGTGGGTGCTCAGAAAGTACAATAACTAGGGTAAGAACGGGATGGAAGAAGTTTAGGGAACTACTACCACTGCTAGCTGCAAAAGGCTTCTCCCTCAGAATGAAAGGCAGACTGTATGATGCGTGTATCCGAACAGCGATGTTGCATGGTAGTGAGACCTGGGCGCTGAAGGTGGAAGACTTACGTAGATTAGAGAGAAACGAAGCCTGCATGCTCCGATGGATGTGTAACAGTAATATACGTGAACGACAAAGCATAAATGAATTGAGAGAGAGACTGAGCATAAGAGGAATCAAATGCTGCGTGCAGGAGAGGCGGTTACGCTGGTATGGACATGTGATGCGTATGAAGGATGACAGCTGCATAAAAAGGTGCAGAGCACTAGAAGTTGATGGAAACCGCGGAGTGGGGAGACCCAAGATGACTTGGGATGAGGTGATAAAAGCCGACCTTACCCAACTACACCTCTCAAAGTCAATGACACACGACCGTGACTTCTGGCGTCACGCAGTAATACAGGGTACCCGACCTCCCATGGGTACATGCTGAAGCATATAAACAATATGCCCCCCCCCCCCCCACCGCAAGGTGGTCGTGGAGGTGCCACGGCAAAAAAGCACCCAGCCCACACTGTAAAGTGGACGTGTAGGCGCCACGAAAAAGCACCCAGCACTCACTGTAAATGAGGTTGGTGTTAGGAAGGGCATCCAGCTGTAGAAATCAAGCCAGATCAGTTCCTGTATGAGCAAGGCATGGTCAGCCGACCAAACACTGCCCACAACAGGACAACCCGTCTAACCCATGCTAGCGTGGAAGAACGGACGTAAAACGGTGATGATGATGATAGTATATATATATATAGTTTATATAGTATATATATATATATATATATATATAGTATATATATAGTATATATATATATATATATATATATAGTATATATATAGTATATATATATATAGTATATATATATATAGTATATATATATATAGTATATATATATATATAGTATATATATATATAGTATATATATATATAGTATATAAATATATATATATAGTATATATAAATATATATATATAGTATATATAAATATATATATATAGTATATATAAATATATATATATAGTATATATAAATATATATATATAGTATATATAAATATATATATATAGTATATATATATATATAGTATATATAAATATATATATATAGTATATATAAATATATATATATAGTATATATATATATATATATAGTATATATATATATATATAGTATATATATATATATAGTATATCTCTATCAAAACACCCCCCCCCCCCGTCCCACCACCTCCACCCCATCCACACCGCCCCTTTCAATGTACAG
>CAXHJY010000176.1:20000-37500 GCA_964016885.1 Eledone cirrhosa | reverse complement strand
AAAGATATATATATACATATTTATATATATACATATTTAAAGATGTATATATACATATTTATATATATACATATTTAAAGATATATATATACATATTTATATATATACATATTTAAAGATGTATATATACATATTTATATATATACATATTTAAAGATATATATATACATATTTATATATATACATATTTAAAGATATATATATAGATATTTATATATATACATATTTAAAGATATATATATAGATATTTATATATATACATATTTATATATATACATATTTATAGATATTTATATATATATATATTTATATAGATACATATATATACATTTATACATATATTCTATGGTGAGGAAAATTCCCGAGATCCATGGACGAGTTCTCTCCAGTGGTCTCTGTCCCTCATTACCGCTGCCATGTCCTGCGTCTCCAATAGAGCAGTGTCTGTCCTTAGGGCATCAACATACTTTAACCTTGGTCTTCCTCTTCCATTGTGTCCATGTAGGGGCTAACACAGGAGCACTGACTGCAATGTTAACTCTGGATGTCAGTGAGTATGTCCGGCTAACTTCAGTCTCCTCTGTGTCACTTTTGAGCTGACTATTGGGAGGCTCCCATACAACTCTGAGTTTTTCATCCTCAGTTTATACTGATTAATGTTCAGAGCCATCCTCAGCATTCTCGTGTAGCACCCATCCACTATCTGAGTGAGTTTCTTGGTTAGTGTCCAAGTCTCAGACCCGTACAGCAGCACAGACTCCACTACAGCAATGAAGAGGTGGATTTTCAGGTCTTTACGAAGGTCCGACTTCCACCTTGATCGGAAACTGTGGCACGCTGCCCAGGCTTTGCTCTTCCTCTCAACCACATCATCTTTCGTATTCCCAATCTTTTCTCCCAAATACAGGAAGTCCTCAACCAATTCTAGCGGCTTCCCGCCTACATTAGTTTTCTCCTCTGGCTTCTTAACATTCTCTACCAGATATTTTGTTTTAGTCTCATTCATTCTCATCGACACAGTCTCAACCTCCTGCATCAAATCCTCTGCTTCCTTCACTGTATTTGTCACCAAAACTATGTCGTCGGCAAATTCAGCATCTGATATCTTTTTCGCCTTAACTCTCCTGCTCTGAGCCGGTGCTACAGTAAAGCCAGAGTCCTGGTGTTTCTCCAGTGTAAGACGCATACAATAGTCCACTACGATGATAAAAAGGTGGGGAGCCAATGTATCTCCCTGGAGCACTCCAGCCAGTATCTCAAAGAACTCTGTCATCCCATCAGGTGTAATGACTTTGGTGTTGGTGTAGAAGGTTTAGGAAGAATCCGGGGAAGATGTGGACCTACATATAAAATATGCACCTGTCCAAGTCCCAGATTGATTTCATTCTGGTGAGGAAAAAGTGACGGAATAGTGTTCTGAACACAGAACCATACAACTATTTCAGTATACTGGGTAGTGACCACCGGCTTGTTATGAGTGAGGTCCGGGTGAGCGTAAGAAAGAGCAAGGCTCAGCTCCGGAGAGTAATCTATGACTGGGAGCTTTCAAGGAAGATGATAATCTACAGGGGAGGTTCACAGTGGAAGTGAGGAACAGGTTCAGTGCTCTGTGTGGAGAGACAGAGGAGAGAGAGATTGGATGGACATAGGAGAGTGTGACGAGGAGGTACGGGCACTTCACCAATGCAGTGGCAGAAGCAAGTGAGACCCTGGTGCCGAGGAGAAAGAACAAAAGGAAGCACGTCAGCTTTGCAGACCCAAAAGTGTGTGCAGCCAGAGAATACCTGAAAGTTGCCAAGGACCAATTCTATGCTGATCCTACGGAGGAGAGGATGGAGACTGTGGAGGTGATGAGGGAAGAATTCTGTACCGCTTACACTGAGGCCAGAGAGGAGGCACTGATAGATAAGATCAGAAGTGTGGAGAGAGCGGTTGACAGATCTGGGTGTAAGGAGAGCTGGATGATCATCAATGAGATTACAGGGAGGAAGAGAAGGTGTTAGAGTCAGATCCAGAGAACAGGGCCCGAGGATAGGAAGAGGAAATGGCTAGACTATTTTAGGACCCTACTAGGAGAGCCACCCTCCACAGCCCATAGCACTGGGGAGATCAGGCGGATGTTTGAAGAACTGGATATTGAGACAGAGCCCTTCACCAGAGAGGAGCTTCAGAGAGCCAAGAAGAAGATCAAGGAGAGCAAGGCTCATTGAGAAGATGGAGTGGCATCAGAGGTGATGAAGAGGTGTGATTTTGATGATATCATTCTGGGGTTCTGTAACCAGGCACTGGAGAGAGGAATTGCCCCGAATCAGTGGAGGATCAGTAACATCGTCCCAGTGCCAAAGAAGGGAGATCCCTCTAACACCAACAACTACAGGGGGATCTCACTGACGTCACTTGTGGCAAAGACCCTCAACAGGATGATTCTTAACAGGATCCAGCCTGAGATGGAGAAGAAGCTCACGGAAAACCAGAACGGCTTCAGAGAGGGAAGATCAAGCAGCAGTCACATCCTGATGCTGAGGAGGATATTAGAGGGAGCTAGAGCAAAGTGCCTTCCTGCGGTCATGGTTTTCATTGACTTTAGGAAGGCCTTTGATTCTGTGGACCGTCACTGCCTGATGAAGATATTACAGGCTTATGGAATCCCCAAGAAGATAGTGGACCTGATATACATATATATATATATATATAATATATATATATTTATATATATTCATATCAACCCTGCTAAATCTGAAATCGGTTTTTCTAGTAAAAAATCATTAGAAATATAATACTTCAAATAAGAACTAAGACTAAATTATTCTAATGGTTAAATACTTCCTCTGTTATATCATGGTTTAATAATATACAAGAGAAAAATAATTGTAGATTTACCCAATTTGATATTGCAGATTTTTATCCCTCTATCACTGAATCCTTATTAATTAACACCTTAGATTTTGCTAGACATTTCATTAATATATCTAAATTAGAAGAAGATATTATCTTACATGCTAGGAAAACTACTTTTCGCTAAAGAAGATACTTGGGTTAAAAAATCAAGCCCAGAAAAGTCTTTTGATGTCTCGATGGGATCTTTCGATAGCGCCGATGTGTGCCATTTAGTTGTATTATTCCTCCACACTCTTAAAGAGAAATTTCCCACACATAATATCGGCTTATACCGAGACGATGGTTTGGCTGTTTCTCATACCACCAACGTCCATAACCTTGATAAATTCCGTAAAGATTTAATTAATACCTTCTCTAACCTAAACCCCAAAATTACTGTAGATACAAACCTAAATAATACCAACTTCCTCGATATCAATCTTGACCTACTTACTGCTTCCTTCAAACCCTGTCATAAACCCAACGGAAATTTGAGATATATACACAAAGAGTCTTGCCATCCTCCTCTAGTATATAAAAATCTTATTCCTAACATTAGTCGTAGGATCTCTACCTTATCTTCGTCTATAGATATTTTCGATAAAGCAGCCCCTTATTATAATAAGGCCCTTAAAAATAGCGGTTTCAACGAACAAATCAAATATATACCCACTCCTCCTTCTACCACTAAACACAATAGCAGAAAAAGAAAAAATTATATGGTTTACCCCACCTTTCTCTTTAACAGTTAAAACTAACGTAGGAAGAAAATTCCTCGAACTCCTAGACAAACATTCCCCCAACATCATAGATATAAGATATTTAATAGAAATTTAATTAAAATTAGCTACCCTTGCTGCCCTTCAATGAAATCCAAAATTATCAACTCAAATATAATTAAAAGAAACCCAGGATAGTTGCAGGAAACCAGAAGAATGCCCCTTACAGGGCAAATGCAATACAAAATCTATTGTATATGAGGCCAAACTGACACCCATTATAAATAACCAACCAGCCAGGAGTGAGCGATATGTGGGCATGACACAAGACAAATTTAAAATCAGGTACTATGCACATGTTGCTTCATTCAAATACCCTGAGAAAAGGACATCTTCGGCGCTGGCTAATAAAGTGTGGGAGTTTAAAGATAGAAATATTCCATACTCGATTGATTGGTCTATTTTAGACCACTCAAATAAATATCAGAAAGGCAAAAAGAAATGTTCTTTCTGTATAACAGAAAAGTACAGAATACTTCAAAATCTGAAAACCCCTACCACTTGCCTCAATTCTAAAACTAAGTCTGTCTTCAGTCGTCAGAATGAATAAATAACATCTATTGTTATTCTGACGACTGAAGACAGACATAACATCTGCCTTCAAGAAACTACTGGTAAATGAAATAATTATCTTATGTTGTTTATTACATAACTAATAAATATATATATCTGTCGCATGATCGGGTCGTCGGCGACTAAACCGGCAACCCCATCAAGTTTACTTCGTGAGGAGGGTAATTTTGGACATCCTGCAGGACAAAAACAAAACCTGACAAAGGGCGGAAGAACTCATAAGAATCAACGGCCATCCAAAAATGGTGTAAATATGTATACAGTGTATATAGTGTATATTTGGTAGCCTTGGTCGGCAATCTGTCTAGGAGATGGACCACTCTGATTTCAAAGCCGGGGACAGAGCTCTTTGGCCTTGATAGGCAATCTGTCAAACCAATCCTGACTGGGTTAAACGACGACATTGGTAAGCAGGATGTCGGATCAGTAGATAAGGGAATGATCAAGTAACTGTGAATTTGGTTCATACTACTAGTGGCAAGGTGATCATATCAACTATTGTTGGATGTTTCGGTGAGGCACAACCGCTCTAATACAGAGTACTGCTTTCACTTGTATGGAGTAGCGACCGCAAGTGTATATTCAGCTATTGAAAGCTAAGTATGACACAAATCCTTCGATGTTCATCCCGCAGCGCTCGTCGCGCGGTTACACAAGGAGCGCGTCCTGCAACGGATTCCCAGTTTGCAGTCGAAAAATCAGATACTGGGAAACAAACACGGAGAAAACAACCAACCCGATTTGTACACGGAAAGAAAGACATCTTTGCTGGTACACTCAATGTTCAAACACTCCAGAAAGACCATGAAATCCCTGAACTGATTGCTTCAGCAGGGGCGACAAACCATGATGTTATCTGTCTTCAGGAGAACCGGTTCATACATGAAGAGCTTGTAACAAAAGACCAAATATTTGGCAATTGGAGGCTGATAACCTACTCAGCTTGGAAAAACAACATGAATGCAGCAAATGGTGGAATTGGAATGCTTTTCAGCCCGCGTGCCTATGATGCACTTGCGAGTGTTGAAATGATAACATCAAGGATAATGATAGCTACGTTTAACGGGAATCCTAAAACCACTGTAATCTCTTGCTATAGTCCAACAAATGTATGTGACATGGCCGAAGTAGAGAGGTTTTACATGGAACTAACATCACTCACTAGACAAATCCCGAAACATAATGTTCTCATCATTGGCGGAGACTTCAACGCGCGTCTTGGACAGCTTGATGAATTCAAATTCTCATACCATTCACAAACCAATAGAAACGGTTGTATGCTAAAAGATTACTTGTGTGAGAACAATTTACGATGTCTCAACGCTATATTCCAAAAAAGACCAGGCCAGCGGTGGAAACACAAATCTCCAAATGGCGACAAGACACAACTGGATTATATCATAATCAATCGAAAATGGAAGAACACCGCAAAAAACTGCAGAGCATATGACTCATTTGTTAGTGCTGGTTCGGATCATCGCATTGTCTCGGCGCAGATGCGATTAAGTCTCCGAGTGGATAAAAAAAATCTGCAAATGCTGCTCCTTACAACTGGGCAGTTCTGAATACCAATCCTGAGACTAGCAAAACCTTTGTAACCCAACTGAGCAACCGATTCGCTGCCCTACAAGACTCTGCGCCAACAAAATCGTCAAATTCTACATTTAACTACTTTCAAATGGCATTCAAAGAGGCAGCGGCCGACACCATCCCTTTAAAACCCAAGGTTAAAAAAGGAAACAGAGAGGATACGCCAAAAGCGCAAAGAGTTGCGAAAAGCTGTAGAATTGAAAGACACTCAACGATCTCCTGAAAATATTAGTAACTTCAATGCTGCTTGTACAGCACTGAAAAGTGAGTATGAAATTGAGCAAGCCGAAAACATGCAGAAAAAGATCAATCATATCTCAAGTACTGTCAGCAATAAGAGGTCTGCTGAAGCCTGGAAAACTGTCAATGAAATTAGTGGCAGAAAAAGTAGTGACAGAGCCAAATTGAAAGCCTCCAGCCAAGACGAACGTTTAAAACTGTGGCAACAACATTTTCAGAACCTACTTGGCAAAGTATCACAGATAATCGAAGAAGAAATAATACCCGTTTTTACAGAGGAACACCAAATACAGAAAGGTCCTTTCACTATGGAGGAACTACAGAAAGCAGTGAAAAGTATTGGTAACGGAAAAGCGTACGGATTCGACGAGATCCCAGCTGAAGTGTGGAAGGTACCTGAATTTCACCCAATCCTACTAGAGTTTTGTAATGGTGTCTATAATCAAGACCCCATAGACAAATGGACTGAGGGATGTATACTCCCTTTTCCCAAAAAGGGCGATCTTGGAATGACTAAAAACTACCGTGGCATAACACTAATGGCAATTGCCGCAAAGATATACAATCTCATGTTGCTTGACAGAATAAGTCCTGTCATTGACCCCTTGCTGAGAAAAAACCAAAATGGCTTCCCCACCAACAGATCAACATCAGGGCAAATACTTACTATTCGGCGTATCTTGGAAGGCGTAAAAGCCAAAAACCTCCCAGCAACTGTCCTGTTTATTGACTTTTCAAAAGCATTCGATTCCATCCATCGTGGGAGAAGGAGAGAGATACTTCTAGCCTACGGCTTGCTAAAGGAAACAGTAAATGCCATCATGATGTTATATAAAAACACCCGCGTAATGGTGCGCTCACCTGATGGAGATACCAACTTCTTTGACATCATTGCAGGAGTACTCCAAGGGGATACTCTTGCACCATATATTTTTATCATCTGCCTCAACTATGTATTAAGAAAAGCCCTGGACGAAAACTTAGAGCTTGGTTTCACTCTCACAAAACGAAAGTGTAGACGCCATGCAGCTCAGAAAATCACCGATGCTGACTATGCAGATGATTTAGTGGTCCTCGCTGACTACCTTAAGGATGCAGCATCACTACTTCACAGTATCGAATCAGTTGGAAAAACAGAATATATTTGCCTGAACCAAGACTCCTCAGTTGGTATGCCAAGTCTAAACGGCGATATAATCAAGCAAGTTGACGACTTCAAATACTTGGGTAGCTATATCGCCTCCACAGAACAGATTGGGAAAAGCCTGGGAAGCATTGAATGTAATGGAAAAAATATGGAAATCAAACCTGCGGCCATACTGAAAAGGAATTTCTTCAGAGCTGCTGTGGAATCTGTGCTTGTTTATGATTCTATCACTTGGACGCTAACGTCAAAACTGGAGAAAAAGCTAGACGGGGCATACACACGTATGCTCCTTGCTGCTTTAAACGTATCTTGGAGGGAATACCCAACAAATAAGGATCTCTATGAGAATATAACGACCGGTGGTTTGTACCGTGATGATGGTCTTTTGACCATGACTAAGTGCGGACCTCGTGCTTGCGACAGCTTCAGAAAAGAACTCACAGCCTTCTTTAAAGGCTTCAACCTCTCTATACAGGTTGAGGCAAATCTCTCGGTCGTTAATTACCTCGACGTTACCCTCAATTTATCGAATGGGTTGTATTACCCGTATAGAAAGCCGAATGATACGCTTAATTACATAAGTAAGCATTCCAACCATCCTGCCAGCATAACCAAGAACCTGGTAAGAAACGTTTCGTTGAGGCTTTCCTGTCTATCTACTAACGAGCATATTTTCAACGACCATTCCACTTATTACAATGAAGCTCTTGCTCAGAGTGGATTTGTCGATAAGGTAGCATATACAGAGTACGAAAATAGACCTAGAAGAAATAAATCCCGTCGCATTTGTTGGTATAACCCACCATATAATATGGAGGTGGTCACACCATTAGCTAAGATCTTTCTTTCCCTTATTACGAAGCATTTCCCCCTACACATAAATATAGTAACATTTTTAATAGAAATACTATTAAAATTTCTTTCTCTACGACTCCTAACCTTGCACATAACATCATAGCTTCAAATTTAGCAAAACTACCTAGCCGTAGGAACACGTGCAACCCTGTAGTTAGTACTAACTGTAATTGTAGGAATCGGGTTGATTCCCCCCTATCCGGGAAATGCCTCTCTAGTAACATTGTCTACAAATGTAAGGTTGAATCACCCACGTCCCGTAGGGCCTACATAGGGTTAACCGCCAATAGATTCAAGCAGCGTCTTTACATGCATACCCATTCTTTTCGTTACCCTCTAAGAAGGAATATGACGTCACTTTCAGCTTATATCTGGAGTCTAAAAGACAACCACACCCAATATAGGTTACACTGGGAGATCCTAGCTAGGGCTAGATCGTATAACGGAAATAAAAGACCATGTGACCTCTGCGTCGCTGAGGCCCTGGAAATACTCTACGCCACAGACCACATCTTAAACAAAAAATCTGAGGCAATTTCGGCTTGTAAACATAAATTGCACAAAACTTTCCTGTATTACAGCCCCACATTATACCCTAACGGATAGTACGATCTATACGTGGATATTTTACGTCTAGATGTGGTAGCTAAGTATATGTTATGTTTATACCATTACTTATTTGCATAGAGAACGTTTCCACGAACCAAAGTATCGTCTTCCTGTCTTCCTCCAGTTGCAACGTTTTTTTTAAATATCCACTTCTGCGTTTACAGATTAACTTTGTTAGTTTCAGAAGATCCCGTTAAGGGTGAAAGCAGCGATTCTTTGCTTAAACTTTAATCTGTTATTTTAATAAATATTTGCTCTACGGTTCTTATATATTTGATATATATTTATCCTTATCGAGCCCTCTTTGGATTTTAGTCTTCAAATTTATTATTATTACTATATATACATTTATACACACACACACACACACACACACACACACACACATATATATATATATATATATATATATATATATATATATATATATATATATATATATATATATATTGTAAGAACAGATTAAAGTTGAAGCAAAGGATCCTGGATTCTTTGCTTAAACTTTAATCTGTTCTCATAATAAAGATTTGCTTTAAGGGTTTATATATACATTATATATATATATATATAATCTTTATCGAGCCCTCTTCACATTTATTATTACTATATATATATACATACATACATACACACATAAATATATATATATATATATATATATATATATATATATATATATATATATATATATATATATATATATATATATATATATATATATATAATGGAAACATTTCAACAGGGACAAAACAGAGGCAGTACAACGAATGTTTATTAATTTCACGCTCTGGAGAGTGGGGTGTTGGTGGGGGACGACGTTTCGGGCATAAGCCCTTCCTTAGGTGATATATATATATAAACATCGGATCTAGCCGGTCAGCAGGCTTAGTTCAGATCTAGCTGTCGAAACGGCCGGAGCTCAGCCGTCGGGCTCCTGACTTTTTTCATATATGTTTATAAATAAATATAGGTATATAAATAAATATAAATATATATATATTTCGACAGCTAGATCTGAACTAAGCCTGCTGACCGGCTACATCCGAAGTTCGGATCTATCTGTCGAAACGGCCGGAGCTCTGCCGTCGGGGTCCTTCCTCTTTTCATATTACCCACTCTACTACCCTAAGTATTGAGTACTCTGGTGCGTTATAGTCCACCTGGTATCTTACCACACCTTATTTGTTATATATATAAATATATATATAAATATATATATATATATATATATATATATTTATATATAAGAAAGTAAGTCCATAGAATCATATATATATATATATATATATATATATATATATATATATATACACAGACAGAGAGGGGGGGAAGAGACAATAGGAAGTCGGATTTGCAACTTGTTATGAAACTTTATTGCATATTACAACTATTTTGATATCGATCAGCTCGGGTTTGATCAGGCGATCGGTTCCCGACTCTTAATTGACATCTCTTCAGATATTTATATGGGTGGTCCTATATATAACATATATATATATATATTTTTATTTTTTATTTTTTTGTTATATATTAATCAAGAAGAGTTAATGAGCATAGTCTGAAAATGTGTAGAGCTTGTAAAATATGTGGACAGGTCCGCTTATATAATAGATAAAAAGTTGCTAATTAACCAATGCTGCAATAAGACCAAAAACAGATCAATAGCTAATTGTGTGAATATATACAAGTATATATTTCTTAACAGCCAAAAAAGTTAACAGTGATTAATAATGGACGAAGGAGTTGGGCGTGTTTAAATGTTTTATATGTAATGGCAGCTGTCTGATGGATCAATGAAACGAGTTGGCGGAGATATGAAACAATTAACCATACTAACTCACACACATACACATATATATACACACACTCACACACACGTATATATATATATATAAGAGAGAGAGAGAGAGAGAGAGAGAGAGAGCGGGGGGGATAGAGATGGCTTCTACAGGGCTAGAAATGTTTAATTCTAAGGAAATCATCATGCTAATGATTTCCTTCGAATGAAACAATTCTTGTTCTGTAGAAGCCATTTCTATATTAAATATTGTATATACTCTAGTATATATTGAGTACCTTACTTACTGTGGTTACCGCCGATTGAACCCAGGATACACACACACACAAACACAAACAACACACACACACACACACACACACACACACACACACACACACACACACACACACACACACACACACACACACACACACACACACACACACACACATATATAAAGTTAGTTCCACAACAATTAGGAAACCATCTGAAAATCCATAAGGTGATACACGTGTCCTGGAAGATGGTTTGCTAATATGTTGTGGAACTATCACTATACCAAAACTCGTCCTATGGACTGAGTGCTCTACTTACTACGAATATAACCTGCCAGTGTTCTCTCACTATATTTCTCTCTCTCTCTCTCTCTCTCTAGTGACGAAACATAATTCAATTGCATGAACTCACAATCTTTTATTTACTGCTATATATATTTCGATGATAGCCATTGAATGGCTATGACCTCATCAGGCAGTTAGCCAGCTCTGTGTTGATGGTTTCAGAGCCTTGGGACATATGAGCTTGTTAGGGATAATTTAATGTTGTCAGCAGGAATAATCTTAATTCTCGTTGGTCAGTTTGTAGATGCTAGTAGGATTGGTATTTGACCTCAAAGTGGCAGGTGGTGTTGTAAAGTTCAAACCGTCAGGCAAGGTGACAATAGTTCCATATGACTGATTTTCACAAAAAGCATTCTTGGTCAGATATATATTCAATTGTTTATCGTATGAAATTCGATACTACAGGTCATTCTTAAATTGAGGAATTTATGTGGGTTGGTACTACTGAAAATTATGATTAGAGTCAAATACTTAGAAGGTTTACAAATAAAAAGACTTATGTTGGTTGACTTGCACATACACTCACACCCACCCACCCCACAGACACACACACACATCCACACATACAAATTGAGGAATTAATGTGGGGTGGTAATACTTAAAATAATGGTTAGAGTCAAATACTTAGAAAGTTTACATATAAAAAGACTTATGTCGATTGACTTGTACATACACTCACACACACCCCCACAGACACACACACACACATCTACACATACATATACACATCTGTATGGATTTGTATGTACACACAAGTGCGTATATATATACAAAAGAGGCCACCAAATCCAAGTATATGGCAGACATAAAACGAGGTGGGTGTTATTTTTAAAGAAAGGTAAAGTGAGTATTTGGAAAAGTTATTGTTTAGACTAGACAAAAGTAGAGTGTGATATATATCTTCACAGCAATAGCTTAGGGGCTTTGGAGCTTAGGCGAATCCCTAAGAACAGACATATAAAGGTACATGCACCCGCCCACACTTGTATACCTCTGGATGCGTGTGTATGTCTATATACACATGTGCATTCATACAAGAGAGCATACACAAATATGCTCTTAAGCATACACTCGAACATTTTTCAAATGCAACCTGGGTTATTAGTATTTCGTTGCGTTCACATAAGTGCGTACATTCACCTAATCCCAGTATACACACACAACGAACGGTTGAGGGCACTGATTCATGCGTATAGGGTTAGTACCTTAGGATAATCGCTCTTCCTGTGTGGGCCACTCCCGAGGGGGGGGGGGCATCAGTTTCAAAAAACGTGGTTTTGCTGACTCCTAACCAATAGAGGATCCGGTGGACAATCCACCCTGGGGACCACAAGCTATGGGTGGGTGTTGTTGCCCATTGGTCATAGAGGACCTACAGGGGGGGGGAGTTGTGGGAGGCCATAACCGGGGTTTATCCATATAGCTTGAGGAAAGTTTCCGTCCTTAGGTGTCTGCAGGCGCCGAATAAGTCGGCCCTTCTGTTTAATAGCTTGGTTCCGCCATGAAGTATCTCAAGTGTCTCACTAAGACAGAGGTTTCAAATACCAGACCCACCTCTGTCTGGGGGAACCTTTCTAACCACGGACCAGACCAAATAGTGCGGGGTCTTTTCAAGTTTGAGCTTCCAGATCAATTCAGAAAGAGCCGTACATTTCCTCTTTTCTATTCTGTTAAAGGAGTGGCGATGGTTATACCACCTATCTTTGAAGCTCGTCGCCGTGGATCCTATGTAGTGGTGTTCCGAGTTAGGGGTTGTGACCTTACACCTGTAGACTACGTTTTACGTCATGCATTCATTACTAAGGGGGCATAGTGATGGGCCTCTGCAATTGCATGACTTTTTAAGCCCCTGCACATGTACCGCGGGGTTACCATCATGCGAGCTTGGCTGTGTAGCCGCCGCATTCAGCACAGGGTCGTTGGGTTCCGCTGTGCTAGTTGTGCCTGTCCGGGGCCTGGTGCGTCCCGCGTGCTGGTTCCGTTGGGTGGCTCCGGGGTTTACGGTGGTATTAGAGGCAGTGAGCCTATTCCTATTTATGCCGGCTATGTGCTGGGCTACGGAGCGTGTGGTTGAGTAGGAAGGTTTCACCGTGTTCCTGTACCACACTTTATATATATATATATATATATATATATATATATATATATATATATATATATATATAAAGGTGTGGTAGTTTGCTTGAAGCATTGAGGAAAATGAGATACAAATAAGAAATACGTTTAGTTATTTGGAAGCTCGATAATTCATGTTTGGTAAGAAGAAAGTAGAAGAAGGAAAAAGAATACAAGTAAAGTAAAGTGAGGATGATAGGAAGTTACCTAAGGCATTTTAAATAATTCCTAATATTTTCGGATTTTGTGTGGTATGTCTACGTACATGTATGTATCTACAACAAACAAATACACAAGGAAATATAGAAAAATGTACGTTGCCTTGGTTACAAGGTATGAAGATGACGGGTTAGTAATTAAAACAATCCTTCTTTCTCTAATCAAGACATGTAAATTCAGACACACAAATGATTGACGTGCTCTCTCTATATATATGTAAGCGTGGCTATATTTAAAAAAAAAACGAAAAGAATGACTTCACTTTTAGTTCTAAACGATTTAATTTAATTTTATAATATAATTTTACAATTTGGTTTGTTATATCTAGTAAGTTCTTTGTTAACGTCGGTGGGTTTATATATATATATATGTATATGTATATATATATATATATATATATATATAATATAATATTATAATAAAATAATAGGAGGCTGGACTTGTGTAAATCCTTGAAAGGTTTATTATACTATGATCATTTCAATGACCGGGTTCCGTATGAATCCGGTGATATCATCAGGTATTCGAAATATAATAAATGCATGTAACAGATAAAATCCATGGGGTTGAAAATCATAGACCCGAGGACGACCGACCATCTAGCATCTTCCACTTTAGCCGGTCGCCCTCAAGTGCTGGCTATTCGGTCTACTTAAGGCTATCTGGTGAGGGGGCGAAAGCTTATAATGTGCTACTAACCTCCCGGTCAAAGAGAAAAAAAGACAGAAAGAAAGAAGAAAAGTCAGCGTTAATGTCATGCTACAATTGCTGCGAAAAATGTTATTCTAAAGAACCTATATCTTAACAGAGGTATATATTATAACAGGTATATATAGTGGGCGTCTGCATGGTATAATGTGTGAACAGAAAATTGGAACGTTAAATGTTTGATTAGATTTATAGGAGGAAATAAAAAAAAATTAAATTAAAGATTAAAATTATAAATTAAAAAAAATTTTTAAATTAAAAATTAAACAGTTTAAAAAAAAATTATGGTTTGGGTTGCGAGATTTAGTTAAAGAATTTACAGTCCGGGAGCCGAAATACAAATAAAATACAGAGTTATTAACTCATTGATACGGTCAGTATAAAATTAATATATCATACTGTATGGTTAAGATTAAATATTTAAAACATTTGTGGTATCTTATATCCTCGTAATTTTAGACACGAAATTTACTGTGTTTATTTATACATATATATTACTATATAATGCTCGGTATCTATACTTTAAACTTGTTTTAATTACAGCGTACCTATATGAATTAATAACTCTGTATTTTATTTGTATTTCGGCTCCCGGACTGGGTGAGCTTATAAAGTGAGTGGGATAAGGCTATTATTTCTAGCATAACTACTCATACCACGTATAGCGTGCAGACCACGAGGAACATATCTTTGGTCCTCAATTTGCTGTTAGAGGTGTTTTGTTTCATTTGATCTAATCTCTCGCTGATGATAGACTACAGATTATCTGTTACAAACACAATTTTTTAGGGCTATACAGATTGAATCTAAAATCTGTCCGAGAGATGAAATATTTTTGATACGGTCAGTATAAAATTAATATATCATACTGTATGTTTAAGATTAAATATTTAAAACATTTGTGGTTTCTTATACCCTCGTAATTTTAGACACGAAATTTACTGTGTTTATTTATTCATATATATTACTATATATATATATATATATATATATAACGAAGGAAATGTGGTAAGGAACCAGATGGACCATAACGCACCAAAGTACTCAATACTTAGGGTAGTAGAGTGGGTAATAGGAACGAGTAGGACCCCGACGGCTGAGCTCAAGCCGTTTCGAAACGGCTTGAGCTCAGCCGTCGGGGTCCTACTCGTTCCTATATATATATATATATATATAAGCAGAAGGGATATTTAATTTGTTCAACAAATATAAATGTTTATAACTGATTCAGAGCACTCAACAGATTTTCTGGAGCATAATATACAATGATATTAAATAAATGGAAACTATAATTTATAAAACCATATTTATTCGATTATATATATTTCAAGGGTACCAAAATTTTGGTACGCTATCATGAGATAAAATACAAAATGTTTTATTAATATTTGACATAACCAAGGATAATATACCTTAATGGTTCAAGTTATCCCAGGATAGTGAAGGGAAGAGAATAAAAGACAGATATTTCAAATTATTAAGACGAGTATGCAAATGAGGTTTATGTAAAAGGGCTGAAAAAAATGTTATTTTAGACGCTATGGAAAATTTAAATACTTATGATAAGTTATTGTATGCGTAGGAAAGAAGAGAAAGGGAGAAGGGCTAGTGTTTACGTTAGTTTTGGGGAAAAGATTTGTTTACCTATATTATGAGTTATAATATTATATATATAATCAATTAGATTATAAGAATAGGTTATATGTATATAAATATCTATATATATATTAATAAATTGGGTATGTATTAATTGTTTATATATCAAATATGAGTTACGAAGGAATTTGAATTTGTATTTTACTTAAAAAATAGGTGGTTCAAATTGTGAGAGTAGAACAATTTGTGGATTCAAAATTTTGTTCAACATTGAGAATGTTTTCAGAATATTGTTAATTTAACGAAGCTATATAGATTATAAAACATAAAATCGTTATGTTTGCACGATTGAGAAGAATGTTTGTTTGCAACGATTGAGAAAGGAAAGATAACTCCAATTTTGTTTGTTAACCATTAAATTAGAGAAAAAATGATATATTATTTTGTGTGAGATACATTATTTTAGTCGAAAGATGTGTGAATGTTTGGATAACAAAAAGAGAGAGGAAAAATGTAATGTGTTTTTCGAAGAACTTTCTTAAAGGGGATACATTTTCAGAACGTCATTTAAAGATTATCAATCTACATTTAAAATATATTTATAGGGTTGTCCTTACAAAAAGAATGTCGGAATTAAAAATAATTTCAGAATTAAAATAATGTAGGAAATTAAAATATTAAATATATATATTAAAAATATTATAAATATATTATATTTAATATAAACTCTATTAATCTCAGAATGTCAAAACTCTATTAATCTCAGAATGTCAAAACTCTATTAATCTCAGAATGTCAAAACTCTATTAATCTCAGAACAGAATTATTTTCTTCTTGCAAACATCGCCAAAATTCCACATTCAGAACTATTTTTAATTTATAATATCCCTATAAACCTTCAAAATGATCCTATTTTCTTTAAAAAATGTTAATGTAAATTTTTTTATATTTTTAATATTTTTAATATTTTTAATATTTTTTTTTATATTTCTTTAATAATTCTTTTATATTTTTTAATATTTTTTAATATTTTTAATATTTTTAATATTTCAGGAATTTTTTAACCTCTAATATTTATAATATTTTTAATATATATATTTAATATTTTAAGTTCCTACATTATTTTAAGGCTAGAAGGCATATTAGGAAAATATCATGTGCTGTACATCGTAGAAAAGAAGCTATATCATTTGTCTATTATTTCTTCATAAGTACATTTTAAACTTATAGCCTTGTTTAAATTTTTTATTGTGTGGTTGATTTATACTGATTGGGAGAGGAAATACTGTATATATTTTATCTGATTCTTTGGACTTACATTTATATATATATATATATATATATATGTTATGTTTTGGGAGGGTTATGTTGCCAATAAGAAACACACGCACCAGTTGTTTCACTTCAATTTATTATAGATTCATTTTATAAATTTATAACAATATCGGTTTCAACACACGTTTTCAGATAAAGAATCTTGCTAAACAAATTCAGAAACAAAATATATATATATGTAAAAGTTCTATTTAAATTGTTGGATACAACAAGCAAATATTTTTATAACTGATATAAAGCACTCAACAAATAATTGGAGTAAAAATACGATATTAACAAAAGGAAACTATATTTATGAAACCATATTTATTTCATTATACATATTTCAAGGACACCAAGTTACATTATGGTGTGCTTTCATCAGATAAAATATAATATAGAGCAGTTTTATAAATAAATATTGACATACCCTTAAAGAATTCAACCATTCCTTTTGGAAGCTCCCGGATAGTCACTA
>CAXHJY010000176.1:12500-15000 GCA_964016885.1 Eledone cirrhosa | reverse complement strand
AAAGGAAAAATCGAGTGTCTATGTATAGAACAGAGCTGTAAACATATTTTGTTGTTGAAAGTATGTGATAAAGGCCAATGGTGGTAAAATAAGAGAGAATGTTCAGGAAAAGATGAAGTGAAAAACTGAATATGTAAAATAAGTATAAAATAAAGTAAAATAAAATAAGTGTTGAATATGTAAAGTAAGAGAGATTGTTTAAGGTAAAAGTAAGGGAAAAGAAGAAATGAATAAAATAGATGTAATATAAATAAGGGCTTTATATAAGTGTTGAATGTTTGATAAAGGTCCATAGTGTTTAAAGTAAGAAAGGGTGTTCAATGTGTAATATAAAATAAGTGTTGAATGTGTGAAAAGGAGAGAGTGTTCAATGTGTATAAGTGTCCAAAATGGTGTTTTTATACCGAGAAAGGAGGTGAGTTCTTATATGTGGGCAAAATTTAAATATCTCAGAATTAGAGTTAAGACAGGTGTTGGGAGATTTCAGATTTTGTAGAATTCTATATTTTTCTGTTGCGCACAAGGTACACCTTCTTGTGCCTTTAATATATTCTATAGATTGGTCTAAAATAGACCAATCAATTTCATATGGGATCCCACGCTCTTTCATCTCCCACACTCTTTTTGCCAGCGCCGTATTTTTTTTATCCTGGTGTCGAAAGGAAGCGACGTGTGCATAGTATCTTTTTTGAAGGTATGCACATGTCTAGCACTCAACGTCATGTTACTTCCTAAAAACAAGGATGACAGAGTATATTAATAAAGAGGAAAATACGAAGTTGAAGATGTTAGGGTCCCGTATTAATTGAGCCGTTATACATATTTCAATGACGATAGATATAGTGATTTCTTCCTACAGCATATATATATATATATATATATATATATGCTGTCTGAAGATCTATCGTCATTGAAACATGAATTGAAATATATATATATATATATATATATATATATATATATTTCATAGAGTTTTTATTTAAACCTAATAAAAAAAATTGAATAAGAAATATTTCTTTATATAATCTACAAGTGATTGATTTTTTTATCTTTAAATAGAAAATAAACGAATAGACAAAATAAGTAAACTAATTTTCTTTTTCATTATAACCTTTTCGTTTACCTTGTCTTTAGTTAATATATAAGTAAATTAAATTTAATATAAATTGATAAACTAAGCTATAATACATACATCTTTTCTTATAGTAATAGTTACTCCAATAGTTAATATTTTCCTCTATTCGTACAATACCTACTTAAATATAATTGTTGAATTGTTGCATAAATTAGACCATAGTAATTACATCTCTTCTTTTGAACTAAATAATTTATCTTATATCATTCTAACCATATCAGTTATATAACGAAAGCCATACCAATTGTTAAATATATTTCCACTCATAATACCAATAGAAATTATGCAGAAAAAAAATGATTTACCTTTGGATTTTATAATCCTAATTTTTCTTCTGTATTATTTAGTTACAATATGATTCTTGCATCATAGAATATTCTTTCTTTGGTATAATATATATATTAATATTTAGTATGATATCTATTTTAAGCTAATATAAGTAACATATAAACTGTCTAACGGTCTTCATTTTTATTTTACCAATCTAATTACGCCATATTTTAAATTTCAAAAACGTTAGGTCCAACTGTTTTTTCTCCCACTCACATAACATCTGCGCTCGGTTATTTTTTTTCTAATCTTATGCTTGGTTGTCACCGATCTGTCCAGCTCGCTTGACCGTATAATCAAAAGAATCCTGCATCTCCTATGCATTTTGTCTGACGAGAACATAACATGTTTGGGATTATATTTATATATATACTTGTGTATAATGGTAGCTATGGTGCTTCCATAGGCGGTATGCCAAAATTAGCACTCAATATTCATACAGAGTTGAGTGTGGATAGTATTAAAAAAAGAAAAATCAGTGATGCATATGGACTCAGTTTATTGCGTGTTACAATTGTTTCGTCGGTAGGTAGCCCGAGACATGATCACTTTATGGATCTGGCTGATTCTACGGTTGCAGGTTCCTTCAGACACGGGTAGTTCGTTCGGAGCAAATTTTCTAACTGGGGTGTTATCGTCAAAAAAACCCACCTTCAAAAAACATCTTCCACTCTTGTCATTCCATTGGCTGTTGTTATTCTACGTAGAATAACAACAGCCAATGGCAGTGAGAAAATTTGCTCCGAACGAACTATTCGTGTCCGAAGGAACCTGCAGCCGTAGAATCAGCAAAATCCATAAAGTGATTATGTCTCGAGCTACCTGCCGGCGAAACATTTGTAACACGCAATAAACTGAGTCCAGATGCATCACTGATTTTTCGTTTTTTTTTATATTATATATATATATATATATATATATAATGAAATTTTTCCGTAGGAAAGGTAAAGGAAAAGAGAGTGCTCTATGTAGGCTACATAGCTTTTTAGTAGTGTGTGTTTGTGTGCCTGTGTGTGTGCATATATGAGCGAAAGA
>CAXHJY010000175.1:30000-42500 GCA_964016885.1 Eledone cirrhosa | reverse complement strand
TGATGGTAGGTGTGATATGAGGGAGACTCGGCTGCTATTTTTAGCTATTGGTGACGTTTTTACTGTTGTTTAACAAGAGGTCATTTCGGAGTATCTAAATATATTTTTGTCATGGTGGAATATAAGGCTTCGTATTTAAATTGAAATCTTCCAACATAATTTTACACAAGAACCATGTGTTAGGGTAGAATATATTTTGAGGGACATCTGGCTGCTATTTCTAACAGTTTCTTGGTTCTATGAAACAAAACCCTTCATAAAAGGTTTCTATTTAAATCGAAATCTTCGAACATAATTTTATGTATAAGAACCATATGTTAAGGTGGAGTAAAATTTCAGGGACTAAGGTGGAGTAAAATTTCTGGCTGCTATTTCTAACAGTTTCTTGGCTCCACCAAACAAAACCTCTCATTATAAAGGGTTCATATTTAAATTGAAATATTCCAACATAATTTTATATATAAATACCATATGTTAATTTACTAACTTAGTAATGAAATAATTAATAAATTTAGTAAATACGTTAAAATTATTAATTAATTAATTGAATTAAGAAGTATTTCATTTGAAATACGACCACGAAATGGTTAAATTATTAATTAATTCATTGAATTAACGAAATGGTTAAATTAAAATCTTCCAACATATTTTCGTACAAAGAATCACACGTTAAGTTACTATCTTATTAATGAAATAAATAATTAATTGAAATATTCTGTTTCGCTTTAAATTAATATCTTTCAACATAATTCTATATAAGTACTATATGTTAAGTTACGATGTTAGCAATGAAATAATTAATTTTAGTAAACCCCTCAAAATTCTTGATTAATTAATTAAAAGAAAGTGTATTTAATTAGGTATGTTGTCATGAACAGGTTAGTAATAATTCTAGACGGAACACAATGTAGTCTAATTTTCTAAGCAAGAATATATATATAATTGAGAATCTACAAGTCTGATGAGCTATCGATTCCAGTGTCGGGTCCAATTACTACCGATCGTACCTTGAGCTGATCGATCGCGAAACGCGCGTCACATGTGAATAAACAATAAATTATACTGATACTTCGTTCCTGCTCCATATATGCATATATATATGAGTATATGCATGCATATAAACACTAAGATTTGGCTAATTATGTGCGTATGTACATGTATATATATATATATATATATATA
Organism: Eledone cirrhosa; assembly: GCA_964016885.1. Classification (NCBI taxonomy): domain Eukaryota; kingdom Metazoa; phylum Mollusca; class Cephalopoda; order Octopoda; family Eledonidae; genus Eledone; species Eledone cirrhosa. Next base: position 41,318 of record CAXHJY010000175.1, on the reverse strand, counting down.
TATATATATATATATATATATATATATATATATATATATATGTGTGTGTGTGTGTTTATATATATATGTATGTATATATGTATATATGTGTATGTGTGTATGGGTGCAAACTCATCGAATCAAAATCGTTAAAATCGATATCTACATCCCATACAAACACGATGACATACCACGTGACAACCGGTCACATACATTTAAATACGGTTACATCCGGGTACACCCGGTTACACACGGACACACCCGGTTTCACACGGTTTCACTTTTCAATAACTTTCAAAAGTGACTTGAGGTAATGCTGCCTGTTTTGTTTGAAGTGTTTTTAAATACAAAAGACTTTGCTACGTAAATATTAGCTTTGTCCCCCACCTCACCCTACATCTCCTCTACCCCCCCCCCACACACTTGTTCTATACTACTACTTCTACTACTACTACTACTAGTACAACTACGTCCTCAACTACTACTACTACTACTACTACTACTACTACTACTACCACGATAACTACTATTATAATTACCAGCATTACTACAAATACTACTACTACTACTACTACTACTACTACTACTAGTACTACTACTACTACTGCTACTACTACTACTACTGCTACTACTACTACTATTACTACTACTACCACCACCATCACTATACCACCACAACAGCCAACAAACTACTACTACCACCAACATTACTACAAAGACCAGCATTATACTATTGTTACTACTACAACAACTACTACTACTACTACTACTACTACTACTACTACTACTACTACCACTATCACTACTACTACTACTACCACCGCCACCACCACCATCATACGAACAACAACAACAACAACAACGCTAATAATGGCTTTTGAAATTTTCAAATTACAAAAATATCCTCAAAGCTCATTTAAAATTAAAACTGTTTGTTTTTCTATTTGTAGTAGAGGTAGTAGTAGTGGTGGTAGTGGTGGTGGTGGTGGCAGTGGTGGTAGTGGTAGTGGTGGTAGTGGTAGTGGTGGTGGTGGTAGTGGTAGTGGTGGTAGTGGTGGTGGTGGCAGTGGTGGTAGTGGTAGTGGTAGTAGTAGTGGTGGTGGTGGCAGTGGTGGTGGTGGTGGTGGCAGTGGTGGTAGTGGTAGTGGTGGTAGTGGTGGTGGTGGCAGTGGTGGTAGTGGTAGTGGTAGTAGTGGTGGTGGTGGTGGCAGTGGTGGTAGTGGTAGTGGTGGTAGTGGTAGTGGTGGTGGTGGTAGTGGTAGTGGTGGTAGTGGTGGTGGTGGCAGTGGTGGTAGTGGTAGTGGTAGTAGTAGTAGTGGTGGTGGCAGTGGTGGTGGTGGTAGTGGTGGTAGTGGTAGTGGTGGTGGCAGTGGTGGTAGTGGTAGTGGTAGTGGTGGTAGTAGTGGTGGTGGTGGTGGTAGTGGTAGTGGTAGTAGTAGTAGTAGTGGTGGTGGTAGTAGTAGTAGTAGAAGTAGTAGTAGTAGTGGCGGTAGTGATAGTAGTAGTATCTGATGTTTTGGTAGTAGTAGCGGTGCTGGTAGTATGTGATGTTGTGGTAGTGGTAGTGATAGTAGTAGTAGCTGATGTTGTGGTAGTAGTAGCGGTGCTGGTAGTATGTGATGTTGTGGTAGTGGTAGTGATAGTAGTAGTAGCTGATGTTGTGGTAGTAGTAGCGGTGCTGGTAGTATGTGATGTTGTGGTAGTGGTAGTGATAGTAGTAGTAGCTGATGTTGTGGTAGTAGTAGCAGCGGTGGTAGTTTCTGATGTGGGAATAGTGGTAGTATTAGTAGTATCTGTTATAGTAGTAGTAGTAGTAGTAGTAGTAGTTGAGGAGGTAGTAGTAGCAGCGGTTCTTTCTCCCCTCCCTCCTCCTATCTCTCCATCTCCATATATCACCCCTTCCCCTACCACACCCTCTATATACCCCCCACTCCACACGCCACCTCCCATCTCTACCCACCATATTCCTCTCCTCCCACCTCTACCCACCATATTCCTCTCCTCCCACCTCTACCCACCATATTCCTCTCCTCCCATCTCTACCCACCATATTCCTCTCCTCCCACCTCTACCCACCATATTCCTCTCCTCCCACCTCTACCCACCCCCTCCACATTCCTCTCCCCCCTCTCCTCCTCCACCTTCACCACAGAAGACAAAACGCTGTTTATATTCTTGAGAACACTCCAAAATATTAGGTAAACAGATTTGTATGATTGTGTGAGGTTATATATATAATGTTATATATATATATATATATATATATATATATATTATGTTATATATTATGTTATATATATATATATTATGTTATATATATATATATAACATTATATATATATATATATATATATATATATATAACATAATATATATAAAATAACATATATATATATATATATATATATATATATATATATAACATAATATATGTAGGAGGTGAGTTTTATTGTAGTACAATAAAGCAATGCAGATATCGGATAAGAAGCACTCTACAGTTTGTAGGACTGGAGTATACATAATTTAAAGTATATATACTGGAGTATACATGATTTAAAACTGCACTACCCACAAGTGTTTTTTAGCCTTCATATCATGTTCTCCTGTTTTATCTGATGAAAACACAAATATTATTGCATGATGATGTTTATTTTTGAAATGCGCATAATAAAATACATGGAACTCCTTTAACCATCTTTTGAACTTATATTATAACATAATATATACATATATATATAACATAATATATATATATATATAACATAATATATATATATATATATATCAAAATGAAAATCCGAAGGCAAGGTAAAATTCCAATCATTATAATCACGACACGTGTTTCAATAAGAGATAGATCGATGGGTAAAGCCATGATCAATTATCACTGATCTCATCAGGTGAAAATGAATTGTCTTCAAATTCTTGACATGAGGGAGAAAACTAGCAATGTTCACTCACAGAGTTTATTCCCTCATATATATATATATATATATATATATATATATATATATATATATTTAAAGGTTAAACAAGGTTCAATGAATAAATCAAAGAATGAGTTTTACAATAGATTGGAAGCACTCAACAGCAATGGTTTTCCGGAGTTATTAATATTAATTCAAAATATTAACAAAAATAGACATTCGTGTGATCAAGATATTTTATTATACATATTTCAGAGGTACTGAGTTAACTTCAACAGTACGTCCTCATCAGATAAAATAAGATGATGCATGACATACCCTGACATAGTAGTACTACCATGACTGAATCTTAACCATCTACTAAGTCAGGGTATGTCATGCATCATCTTATTTTCTCTGATGAGGACGTACTGTTGAAGTTAGCTCAGTACCTCTGAAATATGTATAATAAAATATACTTGATCACACGAATGTCTATTTTTGTTAATATATTGAATTAATATATATATATATATATATATATAACATAATATATATATATATATATATATATATATATATATATATATATATATATATATATATATATATATATATATATATATATACCATAACTTGCTGTCGATTTGATTTGTGAAAACAAACAAATTATAACAACGGCAGGAATTTATGTTACTACCCAATATATAATATATATATATTATTATAATTTAGATATATACATGCATGTATATGAATATGTATATATATATATAAATATATGTATGTTCTGTATATATATATATATGTATACACGAATATGTATATATATATATATACACGAATATATTTTTCTATTTATATACATACACACACGAATATATATATATATATATGTATATATACGTGTGTGTCTGTGTGTGTGTGTCTACACCCACGCATACACATATGTTCCTTTTATGTATAAACGTATTAAAATGAAAGCGAACGTGTGAGTGTGAAAGAGAGAGAGAGAGAGAGAGAGAGAGAGAGAGAGAGAGAGAGAGAGAGAGGAGAGAGAGAGAGAGAGAGAGAGAGAGAGAGAGAGAGGATATAGAAATAAAGCGAGAGTGACAGAGAAATATATACATATATACTGTATATATATTTATATATATATAGAGAGATAGAGAGCATGAAATAAAAAGAGAAAAAGATAGAGAGAGATAGAGATAAAGAGAGATATAAAGATAGAGAGAAAGAGAGAACAAAAAATAGAGAAAAAGAGTAAAATAGATTGCTATCAAAATGAATTCGAACTAATACATAATTGAATAAACATTGAATTTTCTTTAAGTAAATCTAAACATTTCGTATAATTTTGATAATATTTCAGTGGGATGAATTGAAGAGTAATGTTTGTTGAAAGCCAAGTAGGAATATATGAAAACGAGGCAGGTTTTAACAGACGTTAGCTGGCTTCAGACTCCATTTTGTGTTATTATGAAATGGTGGCTTGGGTGTGTGTTGATTATATAAAACAAATATTATTATTATTATGATATACAAATATATGACAGCTTTTAAGACATCGCTTACTAGATCTGCTGAAACTAGCTGTCAAGTACCTTCTCTTTATCTGTTTCTGTGTCACACTCAACGCACACACTGTCTCACACACACATGTTTTAACATGCACACACACAGCACACACTCTCCTCTCTCACACACATGCACTCTCTCTTACACACACACACAGCACACACTCTCTCTCACACACACAACACACACTCTCGCTGTCACATACACACACACACTCTCACACACACATCACATACACTCTCTCACACACACATTCTATCATACACACAATCTCTCTCTCTCAAGCACAGCACATTTTCTGTCTCTTTCGTACACACACACACCACACGCTTTCTCTCTCACACACAAACACTCTCATATTCACCCTCTTTCTCTCTGTCTCACAGACATTCTCACACTCTCTTTCCCACAATCCCACATAGACTCTTCATGGTAACACACATACACACACTTTCTCTCAAAGATTTTCCTACACTCACACAGACACTAATACAGTCACATACACAGAACCACACTCTATTTCTGTCGCTCTCCATTCAAACATAGTAATAGTTCCATCTATTAGACATAGCAGCCACATCTCTATTTAATCACATAGATCCTCATCTATTGGTGAACCATCTAGGGACCTTTCATTCCACCTAGGGCGGGTAATACCTTACCAGCGCCACTCGACTGAGGTAATTACTTAACCCATAAATGGGACCTTAACAGGTACTATAACTCGGGTCCAGAGCAGACCTGGGAGGGATAACAACTAAGGGGTAACTCCACATTTCCCACAGCTCCTGAATTCCCGAACTGGAGCCGTTGTTTTATATGCAAGAAATAGTCATCAAGTCTTCCTCAAATATTACTTCCTCAAACAGTATTTGTAACTCAACAAGCGTGTTAATGACAATACGTCATGGCAAACACGGATCTATACCCCCACCACACATAACCGCTACATACACCACCCCATATAGCTCCTCCCTCCACACATACATACACCGCCCCGTATCAACTCCCGCTAATATAACGAAACATCCAACAAACCCACAACAAAGTGACTTTAATGTGAAGTTAAATTGTAATCAGACCAGTTATCTTTGTAGCTATTTCAAGCAGAAAAACGAAATTTTGTTTTCCTTTAACAACGGAACACGATTCTGTTTCATCATTGCTTTGGTAAACTTATCTCTAATCAAACAGGTTTGGTTTATATTTAGAGAAGCCGAGGCTTCTGACGTAACGTCTATATCTATTTATTTATTTACCAATTTTATTTATTCAATTTAAACGTCCATATAGAGCTAGTAAGCCATGACAGACTAGGGGAAGTATTGAGTACTCCTTACAGTTGGTAATCAAAAAGAGCTAGTGAGACAAGTAAGAAAAAAAAATTAAAAAAGGGAAAAAAATAACACAAAAATAAAAATTCAAATATCCAAGGCCAATGGAGGCAGATTATGGATAGGTACCCGAAAAAGAAAAAGAAAAGAGGAAACCAGGGAAGATGTAAAAGAGAAGTTTCTCTTGTTGAATATTTTCGTAGCTTCCATGAACTCAAACATTTTATTTATATTTGGTAGACCTGTAATCCTATATTGAACTTGCAATGATGGTAGTTTTTTAAAGATTGGTTTCAATATAGCCTCTCTCTCAGACTGATAGTTTCTACAGTGGAACAAATAGTGCCAAGAGTTTCTGGAGAGTCACGACAAGAACATAGAGGTAAATCTTTTCATAGCTTCCATGTACTCAAATATATTGTTTATATTTGGTAGACCTGTAATCATATATTGAACTTCCAATCTTGGTAGTTGTAAAAAGATTGCTTGCAACATGGCTTCTCTCTAAGCCTGAGAGTTTCTACATTGGAACAAATAGTTCCAAAGAGATTCTAGAGAGTCACCACAAGAACATAGAGGTGAATCTCTACGACCTGTTCTCTAAAATGGCACCCAAACCGTTTAAACAAATCATAGAAGAAATCAATCAATTTTCGGTTAGGTTTAAATTATAAATCGTTCAAGCGAAAAGTCTCGTTAGTCTTTAATTAATCAAGATTTACTTACCCGGCGACAAAACTTGTATTAGTCTGAAGTGCCACCTAGAGGCAAAAAGAGAAAGAAAGGGAAAAAAATAAGAGTTAGAAAATCTCTTTTATATTTGGCCACAAATCATTTTCATTAAGAATTTCAGTTGAGATACTTTTCAGTTTATATCCAGTAATTATTATAAATTTGACGTTCATTAATGGAAACTTTACACGAGATGGTAAACGTAGTTGAACGGTTAATGTTTGGAGGTTGTTATTTATATAAGACACGATAGATAGAAACATATATACATATATATAACATATATATATATATATATACATAGACACATACAGAGACACGATAGATAGACACCCACACATATATATATATATATACAGATACATAGACACACAGGCAGACGACAGATACACGCATACATGTACACAGACATACACACATACACACACAGGCAAACGAAAAACACACACACAGACATACACATATACAGGCAGACGACAGACACACACAAACATACACATACACAGACAGACGACAGACACACACAAACATACACAGTCACACACATAGGCAGACGACAGACTCACACACACACACACACACACACACACACACACACACACACACACACACACACACACACACACACACACACACACACACACACACACACACCACACACACACACGGCAAACACACAGAAACCCACGCATACACAAACATACGACAGACATACACAGAGGCAGACAACATGTACACAGACACACACAGACACACGACAGAAACACGACAGACACACACACATACACACACAGACACACTGTGGCAGACGACATACACACGACATACACACACAGACACACTGTGGCAGACGACATACACACAAAGACACACTGTGGCAGACGACATACACACACAGACACACTGTGGCAGACGACATACACACGACATACACACACAGACACACTGTGGCAGACGACATACACACAACAGACACACACAGTGGCAGACGACATACACACGACACACACACACATACACACCGTGGCAGACGACATACACACACAGACACACTGTGGCAGACGACATACACACAACAGACACACACAGTGGCAGACGACAGAGGCTGCTGTGTACAGTTGGAGACTAAATAAACATAAGCTGTAAGAAAGTTTATATTTTGGAGAGTTAGAATCTTTAAAAATGTTAAACAAGACAAACAGAGAATCACTAGACGGAACATTAATAATGTTTAGAGATTGCTTTTAAACACTCCATTGTCTTATATAGCATATATAGTACAACACGTCTATCTATATATTGTATGTGTGATGTATATGTGTTGTGTGGATGTGTGTGTGAGAATAGCCAGTAAATGTTGACTGAACACAAACTATTTGTCTATTCTATATGTATGTCTCTCTCTCTCTCTCTCTCTATATATATATATATATATATATATATATATATATATATATATATATATATATATATATATATATATATATATATATATATATATATATATATATATAGAGAGAGATGAGAGAGAGACATACATATATAGACATAGACAAATAGTTGTGTGTGTCAGTCAGACGATTGTACTGGCTGATTCTCACACACACATCCACACACACATATACACTCACACATACACATATATAGATAGACGTGTGTATATATATGTATATAAGAAATGGGTGTTTAAAAGCATTTAAACATTAAATGGTTAGTTGAATACGTTTAAGTAAAGTGTAAAGAGACTGTGACTTCGAAGTTTCAGCCAGGTCATTCCATCTGACTGCCTATATCTACACATATACATATCTATGTACAATCACATACATACACACTCACACACACATGCATATATGTATATATAAAGTTACATATAAGACATACATACGCATATTATATATATATATATATATATATATATATATATATATATATATATATATATATATATATATATATAAAAACCATCAAGTTCCCAGGTGTTAGTGGTGCTGCCATCTCCCTCAACGAATTGTGTGTGTGTGTGTGAAGGAATGATTCTAGAGCTGTGAAATCTTGCATGCATTCATCTCAACTCTTCTTATTAATTTAAAAGTGTATTTACGTTTCGGGCACTCTTCCTTCCTCAGAAGGTAGAATTAGAAATAGAAAAATGAAATAGAAACATAGAGAGCGAAAGGTTTTTTTAAGAAAAAGCACGAGTATCTAATCAAAATGAGACTACATTGTGTTCCGTCTAGAATTATTTCTAACCTTTTTATGACAACATACCTAATTAAATACACTTCCTTTTAATTAATTAATCAAGCATTTGAGGGGTTTACTAAAATTAATTATTTCATTTCTAACATAGTAACTTAACATTTGGTTCTTATATAAAATTATGTTGAAAGATATTAATTTAAAGAGAAACAGAATATTTCAATTAATTATTTATTTAATTAATAAGATAGTAACTTAATGTGTGATTCTTTGTACGAAATTATGTTGGAAGATTTTGATTTAACCATTTCGTGGTCGTATTTCAAATGAAATACTTCTTAATTCAATTAATTAATTAATTAATACTTTTAGGGTATTTACTAAATTTATTAATTATTTCATTACTAAGAAAGTAAATTAACATATGGTATTTATATATAAAATTATGTTGGAAGATTTCAATTTAAATATGAACCCTTTATAATGAGAGGTCTTGTTTCATAGAGCCAAGAAACTGTTAGAAATAGCAGCCAGATGTCCCTCAAAATATATTCTAACCTAACACATGGTTCTTGTGTAAAATTATGTTGGAAGATTTCAATTTAAATACGAATCCTTTATAACGAAAGGTTTTGTTTCATGAAACCAAGAAACTATTAAAAATAACAGCCAAATCTCCCTCAAATTACAATCTACCTTAACATATGGTTCTTATGTAAAATTATGTTGGACGATTTCAATTTAAATAGAAACCCTTTGTGAGGGGTTTTGTTTCATAGAACCAAGAAGCTGTTAAAAATAGCAACCAAATCTCCCTCAAATTACAATCTACCTTAACATATGGTTCTTATATGAAATTATGTTGGAAGATTTCGTTGTCGTTAGTACGTATGAAGAGAACCGCCTTTATATACGAGCAAGAAGAACAGACAGAAGCTCATACATTGTAATGATGTCTATAGAACGCATATCTGGCTATGTTCTGCTCTCCTCTTATGTCTATATTGGAAGATACTAAGATACGAAAGGAGATAAAGTCTTTAATCAATCTCACCATCTGTAGATGTATCTGTGTCTACATCTGTCAGAATATAGACGGGAGGTGGCGTAGCAATTAATATATATATATATATATATATATATATATATATATATATACACATATATATATATATACACAACCATACACACACACACGCATATATATATATATATATGTATATATATATATATATATATATATACAACCATACATACACACCCATACACACATATGTATACACAACCATATATACAAACAATTAAAACTCACACACACACACACACAGATATATATATATAACCCCCCCATATATATATATACACAGAGAAGGGAAGTGAAAGAGAGGGAGAGTGAGAATGAGAGAGAGGGAGAGAGAGAGAGAGAGAGAGAGAGAGAGAGAGAGAGAGAGAGAGAGAGAGAGAGAGAGAGAGAGAGAGAGAGAAAGAACGACGACAGAAGGGAAGTGAAAGAGAGAGATATGTGATAGTAATAGCGAAGTGTGAGAGCGATAGGGAGAGAGAAGATTGACAGAGAGGGAGAAGAGAGAAGAGGGGAGAGGGAAGAGGGAGAGAAGAGAGGAAAGAGAGAGGAGAAGGAGATAAGAGGAGAGAGAGACGGTGGAGGAGAGAAAGTGTGAATTTCTATATGTCCGCAGTAATATATATATATATATATATATATATATATATATATATATATATATATATATATATATATATACACACACTACACACACACATATATATATATATGCTAGTACGCATACGTACACACACACACACACACACACACACACACATATATATATATATATACACGTACACATACACACACACACACACACACACACACGTACATATCTATCGATTAGTTTCTCCAGGTGTGAGAGTATGAAAGCTGCATATTTTAACTGAGATACCATTATTCCGTAAAAGAGCAAAAATCTAAACAGATTTCTACAATATTATCCACTTTATCATGTCGCCGAATCAAAAGCTAATATAATATTTGGTTTTACCAACTATTAAATATTTATAGTAAATACTACAGTTACAATAATAGAAAAGTCTAGTTTATTATAGTATCTAGAACAGCTACCAAACCTATTTTACTCGAAATACTTTATTGTATAACATACTAAACCCACCAAACCCATTTTACCGAAAATAACTTATTACATATGTTACTAAACCTTTCAAACCTATTTTACTGAAAATAGTTTTTTTTATTTTTTATAGAAGATACTAAAGCTACCAAACCTATTTTACTGAAAATAATTATTACATATGATACTAAACCTTTCAAACCTATTTTACTGAAAATAGTTTTTTTTATTTTTTATAGAAGATACTAAAGCTACCAAACCTATTTTACTGAAAATAGCTTATTATATAAGATACTAAAGCTACGAAACCAATTTTACTCAAATTAGCTTATTATACGGGCAACAAAACGTTTCAAACCTATTTTGACCAAATAGTGTTTATTTATCGGTAGAGGGTCGGACACCATGCTTTGACGCATAGAGTTACGGCCCTTGCC
>CAXHJY010000175.1:17500-22500 GCA_964016885.1 Eledone cirrhosa | reverse complement strand
TATATATATATATATATATATATATATAATTGTTTCTACTATTGGCACAAGGCCAGCACTTACTCCAGTACATTACTGGTACTTTATACTTTATTTTATCGACCCCGTAAGGATGAAAGGTAAAGTTAACCTCGGCGGGATTTGAACTCAGACCACAAAGGGCCGTAACTCTAATGTACCACACTCGCCAGTGTCACAAGACTACGACGCTAGTTTTCTTAACAGCTCAGCAACCACGACAACAACAACAACAACCACAACCACAAAGGCATTCGCCATTCCCTCTTTATATAAATTCGAAGTAAAGTCGTTAACCAAACAGCAATGATTTCGATATAAAATGATCGATTGATTTTTTATTTATTAATTTCTATAAACATCAAATAAATAATTAATTAAATAAATTAGTATGTAAATAGATAGACAAGTATGTAAATAAATAAATACATTTAACGAAATATTTAATGAGTTAGTTGTAGATGTGACATTATATTAGAGAGGTGGTAGTGAACGACTTCCTAAGTTGTCTTGTAAAATGTCTTTAACTAACAAGCTAGCAAACGGTCGACTGTACTGTTACACATTGTCGGAGTCTAGGCCACATAGATGTATTACTTGTAGTATTGCTAGTAGTAGTAGTAGTAGTAGGAATGGTGGTTGTAGTAGTAGTGGTACCAGCAGTTGTAGTAATGGCGGTAGTAATATAAATTGGTCTTTGGTAGTGGTGATAGTAGTAGTAGTGGTGGTTGAATAAGTTATAATGATTGTGTAGTAGTAGTAGTATTAGTAGTAGTAGTAGTATTAGTAGTAGTAGTAGTAGTATTAGTATTAGTAGTAGTAGTATTAGTATTAGTAGTATTAGTATTAGTAGTAGTAGAAATAGTGGTTGTAGTAGTAGTGATGGCAATAGTTGTAGTAATGGCGGTAGTAATAGAAATTGGTCTTTGGTAGTGGTGATAGTAGTAGTAGTGGTGATTGAATAAATTATAGTGATTGTGTAGTAGTCGTAGTAGTAGTAATAGCAGTAGTAGTAATAGCAGTAGTAGTAGTATTAGTATTATTATAATTAGTAGTGTTTATCGTTTTCTATGGCCAAGATACTTAACTGTCATCAGTCCACCTAGCTGTTAGTAGGCACCAGACCGTAGTGTAGTTCACTGTACTGTGTCCGTGACCGAGACATTTAACTGTTAACAGTCCGCCTTGTGGCAATGTTGTAAAAGAAAAGAAATTGTCATCCCTTGAATCGCAAGAATGTTTTGCAAATTTTGAAGGTGCCAGCTATCGCAGCCATTTGTAGACTACGAATTAGGGAGCTGCGCTCTTTGTCCGCAAATCCAAGTTCAGTCATACTTTGGTCCAAGCGGGTTGGTATATAACCCGTAGCTCCAATAATGACGGGTATGAAGCTAAAGGTGTATCTTGGATACTGGATTTGTAAACTCCTCATCAATGGTCTGTACATGTCCTCCTTCTCCTGTATTTTTCTGACAACGTTTACATCAGGTGGGCAGCTGATCTCCACAACAGAACACGTTTTCAATGTGTGGTCCCAAACAACAATATCAGGCCGGTTGTGCTTTAATTTGGTGGCAGTTTTTATTTTCAGGTCCCACCAGTATTCCTTAGTACCATCTATGTATGTATGTATGTATGTATGTATGTATGTATGTATGTATGGATGGATGGATGGATGGACCCGTGACGCCTGATGGAGTTATAGGGGCGCCGTATTGACATAAGGCGTTTCTAGGGCATTTTAAACCTGGTGGAGCCCACTTCTCTCCTCTCCAGGATCTAAACACAACAGATTTCTTCCAGAGAAGGATAGAGATTGAATGTAAGGAAGTGAGAAAGAGATATAGAGGAAGAATCGACCTCTGTACTAGACTGGTACTTTTTTATCGACCTCGAAATAATGAAAGGCAAACGTGACTTCGGCGGGATTTGAATTTAGAGAGTAGAAAACCAGAACGAATAGGATAAAGCTTTCTATCCGACCTTCTAACGACTCTGCCTGTTTGCAGTCTTGACAGATTTCACTGTCATGTGTCCATTACAAAGCTTTTTAATTGTTAACAGTCTACGTAGCTGAAAATAGGGAGCACAGTCTTCTATATTAGATTATCCAGTGTGACTTCCACATCTTTAAGAATTTACGTAGTGATTTAAGGGAGATTTAGCTTCTAATTTTAACAAATCACGTTAAAAACTACAAGCTCGATTTCCTCTCTGATACCAAGTCACGTCTCGATAGGAACGCTCAGTATTAACATACATTCAGAATCATCCAATATGGTGGTTATTTCTATAGCAGACATTTTGTTTAAAGTCTAGAATACTAATTAAGTTTTCAAAAGTTCTATAAACATTTTTGGTTTGAATATGAAAAGCCACAACAACGAAGTCGAATTCTTAACTGCACAATGAAGCGTTGTCTATACCGTTGTTATTAAACAACGGAATCGTAGATTTTTATAAAGAATTTTGAATTCTACTCCAAGAAATTTGTCTTCTATTGTTTGACAGGAAAACAAGATGGCGGACAGACGTATTAAGCAGGTATTGTTTTCGGTATGTAAATTTGTTTCATGGCCAAGAACTGAAGAATTGATTTCGCCTCATTTTCTCATCCGATGTCTACCTATATATATGTAAGGAAAGACAGCTGCATATCTATCTATCTATCTATCTATCTATCTATCTATCTATCTATACAAACACTATATATTTATATATATAAATGCATACATACACATTCATATATATATACACACACATATATGTATATATATATATATATATATATATATATACATGCACATTCATATATATATATATTCACACACACACACATATATATATACAGATGCACACATTATATATATACATACATACACATATATATTCACACAAACATATATATATATATAGGAACCAGTAAGACCCCGACGGCTGAGCTCAAGCCGTCGAAACGGCTTGAGCTCAGCCGTCGGGGTCTTACTGGTTCCTATTACCCACTCTACTACCCTAAGTATTGAGTACTTTGGTGCGTTATGGTCCACCTGGTTCCTTACCACATTTCCTTCGTTATATATATATATATATATATATATACACACAAACGCACACACACATACATATATATATATACACATAATCTCACACACATACACCGACATATATATATATATATATATATATATATATATATATATATATATATATATATATATATATATATATATATATACATATATATATATATATATATATATGCCTATTCAACATCTCGGCTCTATATTTCTATGTTTATCTACTCACAATGAAGTAAATCAAGTGAAACAATTTTGTGGCTTCAACAATTTTCCAGTGAATCGACTCAATATTACTGGAATCATTTTAAAGTAAACGTATACAGGGGTTCCTGAAATTATGCTATAGTAATTATTTTAGATATAAATAGACCGGGGCAGGGTCGGGTTCAGCAACTAGTCTTTTTCGCTCTATACGTATGGTCAGGAATTTATAAACTACATGTATGTATGATTGGTTTTGTCAGAATTAAATACAGAAAAAAAAATAGTAATAAATTGTTGGTAGATTTTGTGATAAATAAATAAAGAAGAAACAGCGAGAGAGAGAGAGAGAGAGAGAGAGAGAGAGAGAGAGAGAGAGAGAGAGAGAGAGGGGGAGAGAAAGAGATGGAGGGAGAGAGAGAGAAAGAAAGAGAGAGAGAGAGGCACCAATTTATAGTTTATAACGTTGGAGATGTTTATATATATATATATATATATGTAAGTATGTATGTATACGTACATGCATATATGTATACAGACGTACAGTAGTATGTATATATATACATACATGTATGTACTGTATACATATATGTATGTACGTATACATACATACTTACATTTAAGTAAGTGCCGTACTAAAAGTGAGAAATGAAATTTCGTTTCATTCTATTCCAATATATATATATGTGTATATGTATATAGTCTTGTAGAAGTCATTTCTATATTAAATATAATGTATTCAGCACTTTTTAACAGTTGTTACCCGCGATTTAATATAGGATCTACACACATACACATGCTCATATATATATGTAAGTATGTATGTATATAAACACAGTGTTCACAAAAAATGTATACACACTTTGATTACCTGTGCAGGCAATGTATATTAGAATACTTTTGAAATGGATATACATGTTTTTAGGACACACTGTATATATACATATATACATATGTGTGTAGGGGGTGGGGGGTGGGGTGGGGGGGTGGGGTGGGGGGTGGGGGGTGGGGGTGTAAGAATAATTATGAACGTGTATGAACATAAAAGCATGTGTATATATGCATATATATATGTATATATATATATAAATATATATATAGAAAGAGAACTTACCTCCGTTAATAATGTAAACAATCTTCAACAATTTCTTGACGTATCAATTCTTCGTTGTGTAAATAAAACCAAGGTAAGACTTCAAGAAGCCACACACACATGTATGTATATATATATATATATATATATATATATATATATATATACACAGATGTATGTATATACACTAATGTGTATGTATGTATGTACAAAAATGTGTATGTCTGTACACAAATGTATATGTATGAATATACACAAATATGTATGTATCTACACAAATGTGTTTGTATGTATGTATGTATGGACACAAATGTTATGTATGTAATCAAATGTGCATATATATATATATATATATATATACACACAAATGTGTATGTATATACAGTACTGTGTACTGTGTAGCTATGTATGTACTCAAATGTGTATGTATGTATGTACACAAACTTGTACGTATGTATATATATATGCAGATATATCGTAAAATATAACGATATATATATATATTTGTTTGTATAGATATTCAAGGTGAACTTGTTATGTCACCCAAACTGTAATGTTATGCTAGGTACTTCTCAACTTAAGAGCTGAAAAGCACTGATAGTCCAAAG
>CAXHJY010000175.1:0-10000 GCA_964016885.1 Eledone cirrhosa | reverse complement strand
ACCACCACCACCACTAACAACACACCACCACCAACAACACACCACCACCACCACCACACACCACCATACCAGCACCACACACTACCATACTAGCATCACACCACCACCAGCACCAGCACCACCACCATCACCACCACACCACACCACCACCACACCACACCACCACCACCACCACACCACCACCACACCACCACCACCACCACACCACCACACATCACCACACCACCACCACCACCACCACCACCACCACCACCACCACCTCTCCAAACCAATCTTAGTATCAACTGTCAAATCCCAAGATTTCAAAATCTCTGTCATTAAGACAGGTGTGAAAATATATAACACTCTCATCACCGAATACTACGCCTTTGTTTATTTATTTAGGAACAGAACTAAATTACCTCAGGCATGGTATTAATAGAAAAAGCTATCACCACCACTACAATGATACTACAACAAACTAAACCTTACTTTATTTTCATTGATTCCTCCGTCGCTTTCGACGTAGGCGTTCATTCTATTTAGTTTCATCAACTGAAATTGTATATCTGTTAATTGTGTTTAACCATTTAGCATCTACATTACTCTATATATACTATTGTATTTTCATGGTAAAGGCTTTACCTCATAATATCTCACATAACATTTACATTACTCTATATTTACTATTGTATTTTCATGGTAAAGGCTTTACTTCACATTATAGCTCACATAACATTTACATTACTCTATATACACTATTGTATTTTCATGGTAAACGGGATCTTCAGAAGATCCCGTTAAGGGTGAAATCAGGGATTCTTTGCTTAAACTTTAATCTGTTATTTTAATAAATATTTGCACTATGTTTTATATATTTTTATATATATATTATCCTTATCAAGCCCTCTTCGGATTTTAGTCTTCACATTTATTATTATTATTATGATCTGAGTTCAAATCCCGCTGAGGTTAACTTTGCCTTTCATCCTTACGGGGTCGATAAAATAAAGTACCAGTAATACACTGAAGAAATTGCTGGCCTTGTGCCAAAAGTAGAAACATTTATTTCTCTCTCTCTCTCTCTCTCTCTCTCTCTCTCTCTCTCTCTCTCTCTCTCTCTCTCTCTCTCTCTCTATATATATATATATATATATATATTCAAATAAAATAAAATAAACTCCACGAAATAACATTAAAATGGCAAACTAAATAAGAGTAATAGATATGATATATGAATGAAAACAAGATTTGCACTAGTTTAACAGAGACTCCAAAATGGCGTCTAGAACTTTGTAAAGTGGTAAGATTGGAGAGCGGGTTAATTAATCAAAGCATCTTTCAAGTAGTCAAAACAGTCATCGGGAACCGGAAGCTGTCACGTCAGTCTTCAAAAAAAACCGTCTTATTACCACTTCATTTCATTGACAAGAAGAAGTTTAACACTGACACCGGAGATATAATATTTCAGAGATGGCGGCCGATGATGATGGAAATGATGACAGCGACAACGACGATGACAGCGGCGATGACGATGACAGCGACGATGACGACGACGACGATGACGACGGCGATAACGACGAAGACGATGGCTGCGATGTCAGCGACAACGGCGATGACGACGGCGATGACGACGACGATGACGACGACGATAACGACGAAGACGATGGCTGCGATGTCAGCGACAATGACGATGACAACGAAGGCGATGACGATGACAACGACGACGATGACAACGAGACGACGATGACAGCAACAATGACAACAACAACGACAACAACAACGAAGACGGCAACGACAACGAAGACGACAACGACGACAACAGCAACAACAACAGCAACGAAGACAACAACGAAGACGACAACAACAACGAAGACGACAACAACAACGAAGACGACAACGACAACGAAGACGACAATAACAACGAAGACGACAACAACAACGACAACAGCAACGAAGACAACAACGAAGACAACAACAACGAAGACGACAACAACAACGAAGACGACAACAGCAACGAAGACAACAACGAAGACGACAACGACAACAACAACGACAACAGCAACGAAGACAACAACGAAGACGACAACGACAACAACAACGACAACAGCAACGAAGACAACAACGAAGACAACAACAACGAAGACGACAACAGCAACGAAGACAACAACGAAGACGACAACGACAACGACAACAACAACGACAACAGCAACGAAGACAACAACGAAGACGACGACGACAACGACGCTATGTAAAATAAATAAAAAAATGGCATCTATCTCTTGTTCGTTTTGCTTTTAACGAAACGACACGGCTTCACGATTCATTACTAATTAGATAGATAAAAGTTCAATAATTGGTGTCACTTGCACGAAAAACCAATAAACTTCGATCACTCCCTCTCTCTGTATGTGTGTATATATATATATATATATATATATATATATATATATATATATACACATATCTATCTAACTATGTATCTTTCCCTCTCTTTCACACATATATATATATACATCTCTCTCTCTCTCTCTCTCTCTCTCTCTCTCTCTCTCTCTCTCTCTCTCTCTCTCTCTCTCTATATATATATATAGTAATAATAATAAATGTGAAGACTAAAATCCAAAGAGGGCTCGATAAGGATAAATATATATCAAATATATAAGAACCGTAGAGCAAATATTTATTAAAATAACAGATTAAAGTTTAAACAAAAAATCGCTGCTTTCACCCTTAACGGGATCTTCTGAAACTATACATAATATATATATATATATATATATATATATATATATATATATATATATATATATATATATATGTATATATACGCACACACAAAGAACATATATATATATATATACATAAAAGAGTGTGTGTATATATATATTCTATTCCTCAGAAATTTCAGAAAATTTTCCAGAGTTTCTCTCTAACGGCTAGGTTTTGTAAAATATTGTATTTTTTTTACCGTTGATGTTCCACATCCATCCATCATCATCATCCCCAACCCCATCATCATCATCATCATCTACATTAACATCCCCACCCGCCACCAACATCATCATAGCCATCATCATCATCATCATCATCATCATTATCAGTAGGAGCATAATTATTTTTCCTTTTGATTTTAATTTCGTACGTAATAAATGTTGCAAAGACAAAAGTTAAGTTTCCGGTTCAAGCGAACTTGTCACCTGATTTCCGTTTCCGGTTGAAGACAGTTCACTTCATTTCATTTTCCGGCCATGACATACTTGAGGAAAAGGTTGAACTACATAGCATCTTATTATCTATTCTATATGAAAAATAAAACAATAACTTATAAAGATTTTCTTGTATCGAGCCGAAAGAAAGTAATATATCTCTACCAGGGTTTCGATCTTTCGTATTAAATTGACCTTTGAAGGACAAAGTCTCTGCCATAGGAATTTCTACCAATCAAGTTTCATTCATAAATTATTAGTGTGACCAGAATCTATTACAGAAGATACTTGCTCAAGGTACCGCGGAGATGGATCGACCTCGAAATCACATAATTGTGAAGTGAAGCGAACCTGTTAACCACTCAGTTCTCATGGCTGGCTTATCAGTGTATTAACATCTAGGCCCCTCTTCCCCTTGTAGCAAGCTACTTGCCTTTGGCGTATTTATAAACTATTCGTGCGTGATTTGGCTAACTTAGGCCAATTGTGAGCCGCGCATGGATATATATTATCAACTTCCGCCCAAACAAAGATTTTCCCGCTTCTTTCCTATATACTGTCTCTTGCTGCTTGGACTTTGAAAGGAAAAGACATTATTATGTAACGGTGAGATCTTCACTTTGGCCTGCTTAGGCCTGACACAACGCCACTTCTTGACTCTTGATTTGTTTGTTCCTTTGTTTGGCATGCCAGCTCAACCTTTGTAATTAGTTGTGAATAAAAACAGGGAAAAATGTTATCGAAGACTTATATTCTCAGTAATTTTAACATTCCCTCTAACCCGCCATCATTGAAACAGTTAAGTAAAATCTGAAGTAGATTAGGCTGCTATTTCTCGCAGGTCAAGCAACCATATAATGTCTCCATCATTGAAATAAAGTGACATTTGAAGCAGATTTGGCTGCTAATTCTTCAGGACAAATGACCATATAGGGTTTCTATTTTTGAGTCAGTAAAGTAAATTTTAAAGGAGATTTGGCTGCTAATTCTCGCAGGTCAAACGACGATATAAGAGCTCTATTAATGAGTCAGTAAAGTAAAATTGGAAGTACATTTGGCTGCTATTTCTCGCAGTTCAAACGATGGTATAAAGGCTCTATTATTGAGACAGTAAAGTAAAGTAAATTTTGAAAGAGATTTGGCTGTCAATTTCTGCAGGTCAAGTAACCAGGTACATTGAGGCTCCATCATTGAATTACACATCTAAAAGAGTCAGTTTGGTTGAAACACACTATAAAATTACTTCATGAAAATTGGAATTTAATTTTAAAATTTTAGCTTCTTGCCGGGGGAAAGACAGAAGCGTGTGAAATATAAATTAACGTTCATTCCGTATTTTTTTTTATTCTTTTAATATATTTAACTCTTTAACTGCCACACAACGAAATGACAGTGTAAGTGAATTCAGTTTTTCATCTCATTCATTCGCCTGGAGCCAAGAATGTTGATGAGAAAGTTTTCTGATGCTTTCTACCATCACATTCAAATGTTTATGGATGCATCCAGCGGAGAAGTACTGTAAACTATAAAGACATTGCTACCATTTAGTGAAGAATCTCGTTCATGTGTGTGTGTAGGAGCAGTGTGACAAATATACAGATATAATTAGTGATTAGAACGTTGGGTTTACAATCGTGAGGAGGAGGTTGTGAGTTCGATAACCTCACCGCGTAATCAAATAGCTCCTTTGTGTATTATGGCACTCTCTTCTAGAGAGGCACCAACAACTTATATTGAAAAATCTACCACATGTTACAGAGATAGATAACCTCACCGTGTAGCTTTGCCTTTCCTCCTTACGAAGTCGATACAATAAAGTAGCAGTAACGCGCTGGGGTCGATTTAATCGACCCCCCACCCTCCCAAATTGTTGGCGTTGTGCGTAAATCAGAAACCAAGATTGACAGTGTCGGTAGAGGGTCGGACGCCATGCTTTGCAGCAAAGAGTTACGGCCCTTTATGGTCTGAGTTAAAATCTTGCCGAGGTTAACTTTGCCTTTCATCCTTACGGGGTCGATAAAATAAAGTCCCAGCAATGCACTGGGTTATTGCTGGCCTTGTGCCAAAAGTAGCAACAATTATTATTATTCAATACCAGTTAAGTACATCCCTAGAAACCACTCTCTGGCCTTTGTTCCTCAAACGTCATTAAGCCAAAACCTCTCTTCAAACTAACTTCCACGCTTTGGGGTGTATTCAATATTATTTTAACTTCTACCTTTGGCCTTTCTTTAGCACCAACACCACCACCACCACCACGACTCCCCCCATCACTTCCTACTCCTCCTCCTTCTCCTCACTTCTCTACTGCTTCTTCAACTCTATTTCAACTCTTCCAGCTCCTCATCTGCTTCATTCACTCATTGTCCTCCTTTCGTATTTTTTGTTTTTACTTCTCCCCCTGTTCTATCCCTCCTCCCCTAACGCCCATTTCTCCTCTTCCTCCACCTCCTCCAACTCCTCATCCACCCCCTCTCCCCCCTCTACCTCATGTATCCAATAGTTTTTATAATATCAGAAAAACAACAAACAAAACAACCTCCACAAAAAAACAACCAGCAACAACATATATCTAAACATATATAAACAGCAATATAGAAATATAATATAATATAATATAATATAAAACAGTAAACTATAATATGGTATGGTATAATATAATATCGTATAATACAATATATCATAATAGAATATTGTACAATATATGATATAAAAATATATTACAATATCATTTATTTCTTAGTTTGATGTTTTCTGAGATCCGCCATTTTACTGTCGCTGTCTCCCTCTCTCTTTCTTTCCTTATTTCTTTCTTTCTTTCTTTCTTTCTCTCTCTTTATTTGTTTATTACTTTCCTCCTCTCTCTTTCTTTCTTTCTCTCCCTCTTTCTCCCTCTCTTTCTTTCTTTCTTTCTTTCTTTATTTATTTATTTATTTATTTCTGTCTCTCTTTATTTCTTTATTACTTTCTTTCTCTCTTTCTTTCTTTCTTTATTTATTTCTCTCTCTCTTTATTTCCTTATTACTTTCTTTCTGTCTGTCTTTCTTTTTTCTTTCTCTCATTCTTTCTATGTTCCTTTCTCTCCTTCTTTCTTTCTCCCCCTCTCTCTATACATTTCTGTATCTATTTGCCTCTTTCTCTTCGACTCCCTCTCTACGTCTCTATCTATCTGTATCTCTCTGTTCCTCTCTCCTTCTCTGTCTGCCTGCCTTTCTCTTTCTGTCTCCCCCCTCTCTCTCTGTCTCTCTGTCTCTCACACATACACTCTTTCTCTGTCTCTCTCTTTACGTCTGTCTCTATATCCCTCAGTCTGTCCCCTCCTGTCTGTCTATCTCTCCCATCTCACACACACACACTCTCTCTCTCTCTCATTCACTGTCCGTCTCTCAATTTCTTCCCCCCTCCTCTCTCTCTCTGACTATCTATCTGTCTATCTCTCCCATCTCTCGCACACTTACAAATGCACACACAAATATACACACACACACACACTCACTCTTTCTCTTTCACTATTACACAGACTCTCTCTCTACCTCTCTCTCTCTCTCTCTCTCTTTCACTATTACACACACTCTCTCTCTACCTCGCTCTCTCTCTCTTTTACTATCAAACCATCTCTCTTTCTCTCACTATTACACCATATCTCTTTATACCACTCTCTCTCTCTACCCCATCACTCTCTCTCTCTCTCTTTCACTATCAAACCATCTCTCTCTCTCACTATTACACCATCTCTACCCCTCTCTCTCTCTACCACCCTCTTTCTCTACCACTCTCTCTCTCTACCCCTCTCTCTCTCTACCACCCTCTTTCTCTACCACTCTCTCTCTATACCTCTCTCTCTCCCTCCCCCCTCTCTCTGTCATATCTAAACTTCTCTCTCAATTCCTGTAAGTACAATTTAGTTAGATTCTCAGAAAATCTTATTTACATTTCTTAACCATTATTGCTGAATCTATTGATTCCATACGCTACACTTTTAGTTCTTCAAAGAAAACTTGTAAAACCGTTTGAATCGAATTCCGCTTTATCTATTAAGTTCTACAGGATTTATCACATTTTCGGGAAAGATTTTCTGCTGTGAGAGGAATTAGTAGAATTAGAGGAAATAGCCATATATGTATGCTTCTTTGAACTTCAGAACGGAGAGAACGAATCATGAAATCGTAAGATCATATCTCATCAAACATATTGCATCAGCAATTTATATGTTGGCATGGAATACTATTATGTATGTATGTATGTATGTATGTATGTATGTATGTATGTATGTATGTATGTATGTATGTATGTATGTATGTATGTATGTATGTATGTGTGTATGTATGTATGAATATATGTATGTATGAATATATGTATGTATGTATGTTTGTATGTATGTTTGTATGTATGTGTATATGTATGTATGTGTCTGTGTGTATGAATATATGTATGTATGAATATATGTATGTATGTATGTTTGTATGCATGTTTGTATGTATGTTTGTATATGTGTCTGTGTGTTTATGTATGTATGTATGTATATATATGTATATATATATATATATGCATACACGCATGTATATGCATACATACATATAGATTGTGTGTGTGTATGTATATATATATATATATATATATATATATATATATATACATATATCCATATATACATATATATATGTGTATATGCATACATACATATATATCCATGTGTTTGTATATATACATATATATATAGACGTACATATATATATATATATATATATATATATATATATATATAGAGAGAGAGAGTGTGGAAATGAGAAAGGCACACAGAGGAAGAACCGACTCCAGTACTGGACTGGTATTATTTTTTATCAATAAAGTACCAGTAATGCACTGGGTATTTGCTGGCCTTGTAGCTAAAGTAGAAACAATTATTTTTTTATCAATCTTGAATGGATGAAAGTCAAATTTGTCCTCAGAAAGCAGAGAACAGAAACGATCATCGCAAAGCAATCCGTCTGACATTCTCACAATGCTACCAATTCACCGCCTTATATGGACATACTAAGACTGTTGTACATTTTACTAACAACCTTCTGAACACCACCACCACCAACAACACCACTACTACCACTACCACCATCAACACCAACACCACTGCCACCAACACCACCACCAACACCCACACCACCACCACCACCAACAACACCACCACTACCACTACCACCATCAACACCAACACCACTGTCACCAACACCCCCACCACCACCACCACAACACCACCAAAACCCACACCACCGCCACCACCAACAACGCCCCTCCACTACCACTACCACCATCAACACCAACACCACTGCCACCACAACCACCACCACCACCACCACCACAACCACAACACCACCAAAACCCACACCACCACTACCACCACTAACAACGCCACTCCACTACCACTACCACCACCCACACCAACACCACTGCCACCACAACCACAGCAACAACACCACAAAAACCGACACCACCATCACCAACACCGCCCCTTCCCTACCACTACCACCACCCACACCAACACCACTGCCACCACCACCACCACAACTACACCACCACCACCAGCAACACAGCCCCTTCCCTACCACTACCCACACCAACACCACTGCCACCACCACCACAACAACTACACCACCATCACCACCAACAACGCCCCTTCAAGCTACAGTATATGGTATGTGGTAAGTGACGGCAATCACATTGCTAGTTCAATAAGTATATATGAAAAGGAATTATGGAACAATTTAATTTAGCGAAAGCGAGAGTTTGGTGGAGAAACAAGATTGGTGGCAGCCATTAAAATGTTGACCTGATTTCAGGTAATCTCTCTAGATGAGATTCCTTATGTATTTAAGACTGTCTTTCAAACAGCAGGTCACTACTTAGCCATAGTTTTAATTTTCTTTAGCTTTCTTCTTCTTCTTCTTCTTCGTCGTCGTCTTCCTCTTCCTCTTCTTCGTCTTCTTCTTCGCCGTCTTCTACGTCTTCTTCGTTTACTTCGTCTCCTTCACTTGTTTCCTTGTGTCCTTCTCCCATTCACCCACCACCACCGCCGCCGCCACTGTCATCACAACATCCAACACCCCCACCACCATATATATATTCATACAGATAGATATATGCATATATATATATATATATATATATATATATATATATATATATATATATATATATATATATATATATATATATTTATATATATATATATTTATATATATTTATTTATATATATATATATATATATATATATTTATATATATATATATATATATATATATTTATATATATATATATTTATATATATTTATTTATATATATATATATATATATATATATATATATATATATATATATATTTATATATATATATATTTATATATATTTATTTATATATATATATATATATTTATATATATATATATTTATATATATATATATATATTTATATATATATATATATATTTATATATATATATATTTATATATATATATATATATTTATATATATATATATATATATTTATATATATATATATATATATATTTATATATATATATATATATATTTATATATATATATATATATTTATATATATATATATATATTTATATATATATATATATATATATTTATATATATATATATATATATTTATATATATATATATATATATATATTTATATATATATATATTTATATATATATATATTTATATATATATATATTTATATATATATATATTTATATATATATATATATTTATATATATATATATATATTTATATAAATATAT
>CAXHJY010000174.1:40000-50456 GCA_964016885.1 Eledone cirrhosa | reverse complement strand
ATTTTAAATCCTAAATGGATAGACTATTTGGTAAAATTAGGACTCTAACATGTTAGGAATAGCAAATAAAATCTATTACTACTTTATGCATATATTGATTTTTAAAAAAAAAATTTTTTTTTTTTTTAACTAGAAAAAAAAAAAATCTCTATTATGTAATCTTATATAAATCACCCTGTTTATTTTAACTAATTACTCCTAGTCTTATTGAATAAATGTGTGATTCATTACTATGAAAAGAGGCTACATATAATTTGATATCAGAAACAAATCAAATGCAATTTTGAACACAATATCAGTCCGAATCTAACTATGGTGGTCTCTATTCACCAACTTTGATTTATTGTCACATTGGTTGATTGAAAATCTCACTATCATTCACTAAGTAAATTGGTGGGTCATGGCTTGTGAATCAGCACAAAATCTGTTTTTATAGGCTATTGTGATAAGAAATAACGAAACAACTATTTAAAATGTTTAGAAGATACAAGTTTGAGTCAATGTAACTGGAGATGAACAAGGCTAGAATTTCAATTGTAAATCAATAGAAGAGTCCATTTTGACTGTTTAAAAATGTTTTTTTTTTATACTGTTTTCAGGCTGTTTTTAGACTGGGCATGCTTGGCTCTATGCTAAAAAGATCAAACCAACACCAATACTTATTTTTCAAGTCTGGTTCTTATTTTTTTAATCATCTTTTAATGAACCTCTAAGTGACAGAACATATGCATACACTGTCTTCCAAATTTCACTCACAAGGCATTGGTCATCATGATGTGATAATAGAAGACACTGAACCCAGAACTACATGGTTGCAAAACAAAAAGGTTTTTTGTTTCTCTTTTGAAGAGGCGATGCAGTCATGTAATAACCTTTCCAGACCCCCACCTCTCCCTGACTGGTAATGCACAGCTTGAGCACCTGTAGGTCAATATATGTACATTGTGTAATGCTCTGTATATTTGCAATAGTGAACTAAGCTAAAGGTACCCAAGTTTAAGGCCTACATGTCTTATATTTCTAATGAAAGCACTGCATATAATTTTCAAATAGCTAGGAATTTAGTAAAATAAATTTCTCATGATTTACCTGGTGCTTGGGGCATAACTTAAAGGTTCTTACATAAAATTATGATTGAAGATTTTTAGTTAAATATAAAGTTTTAAAAATAACTTACTTCACGTAGTAAAACCAGGGATTTCAGCAGTTTGGTTTGAAAGGGGTTAATTTGTCGATAAAGAGTAAGTAGGAAACAGTATTGTGCAAATACAGCTATAAAAAGTAGTGTGTGTGTGTGTAAAGAACTGCAATGGAAAATAATTTCAGACAATTTCTTGGAGGACCAACATTTTTAGGATCCCTTCATTCATAAAGGGATCAGAAAATAAAAGTAACTTAGATGCCACATGCTATAACAGTTTCTTTGAAGCAGTTAGTAAGTTCATTTATATAGCCAAGATGTGCATGAATTTGGTTGTTCTCACTTGGGAACCCATCCGGATCAATTGGAGGTGGTCACTTCTGGAAAGCTTATCCAGGGACCCTGCTGCTATTACTTTTCCAGGAATAAGTGGGTAAAGAAGAAAAACGTTTAACATGTTTCAAACACCAGTTTAATCTTCAAATTTTTTATTATTTTCAAAATTATTTGAAAATTATAGGCAGTAACTTTCATTAGAAATACAGTCATGAAAAGGGTTGTCCTTAAAAGTAATGATAACCTACCAAGTGGATAAAATGTCTTCTAATTAGCCTTGTTAGTAGCTTGTAATATATCTTCTAATGAAGAACTCTGTCTGTTAGCTGCGTCATTCCTTTTGAGATTGTAGACAAAATACCTGTTGAATTAACACTTTAGAGAGAGACAAAGATGAGACCCTCAAGCAAATTGACTTTGACGTGTATTTTGTACCATGACAGTAAATGTATTAATTTATTACAAAGATAACTGATATTATCTACAGCCTTTTATGGTCTGAGTTCAAATCCCGCCGAGGTTAACTTTGCCTTTCATCCTTACAGGGTCGATAAAATAAAGTACCAGTAATGCACTGGGATAATTGCTGGTCTTGTGTCAAAAGTAGAAACAATTATTATTATATATGGAATGATTTCTGTTGAAAAAGACAATTCTAGAATATAATTTTATAAAATCTAATCAAAAATATAAGCTGTCTGCTCTAACCAAGTGTTAGCAGTTAACTGGCTGACATATTTGATATTTTATCAAACATCAATGAATCACAGAAGAAAACTGTTGACATCAGTAATACATTTAGTGTTTGTCTGCTACTATGACCTTTTAATGTCTCTTTTATATGGAATTCTCTCTCTCTTTCTCTCTCTTAGTGAGAGAGGGTGGGGGGACTATAGAATACTTTCTATTCTGTCTATTTCTGAGTCCCCTTAAAAAAAAAAAAAGATTACTAGCAAAATAGCCTCCTTCTGGATTTTTTTTTTTATATTTTAATCTTCAAATGGAATCTAAAGTCCTCAGTATTTATCAGATGACAAGATCCAATACATTAAAGTATTTTATTTTGTGTGTATGTAGTGGTGGTGATGGTGTAGAATTCAACTTTCATTTTAAGTTTTGTTATATTTCGCCATGCTTTCCAGCATAGTTACGTCCCTTTACGATCTGAGTTCAAATTCCGCCGAGGTTGACTTTGCCTTTCATCCTTACATGGTCGATAAAATAAAGTACCAGTAATGCCTTGTGCCTAAAGTAGAAACAGTTATATTTCTAATGAAAAACACTGATTTTCAAATAATTTTTAAATAATCAAGAATTTGGAGAAATTTGATAATATAATTAACTTTCTCATTATTAAACTGGTGTTTGGAACACAACTTAATGAATGTTCTTACGTTAGATTATAATTGTTTCTACTTTTGGCACAAGGCCAGCAATTACCCAGTGCATTACTGGTACTTTATTTTATCAACCCCGTAAGGATGAAAGGTAAAGTTAACCTCAGTGGGATTTGAACTCAGAATGGCAAGGGCCGTAACTCCATACGTCAAAGCATGGTGTCCGACCCTCTACTGATACTGCCAATCCACCTTATAATGGAAGGCTTTTAGATAAATATAAAAGCACCTAGTCCACATTGTAAAGTGGTCGTGTTGGTGACACAACAAAAAGCACCAAGTAAAACCTGTAAGGTGGTTGTACTGGTGGCAGGATGAAAATGTACCTCGTCCAACCTGTCAATTGGTCATTTTGGTGCCACGATAAAAAGCACATTGTAAAAGTGTTAGGAAGAGCATCCAGCCATAGAAACCAAACCAGAAATAGTTCTCTATGAACAAGACACATTCACCTGATCTGACTTGTCTCACAACGGAACAACTCGTCTAACCCATGCTAGCATGTAAAATGGACGTTAAACTGTGATGATGATGATAAAAACTGTAAATTAAACAGTTTTCAATCGTCCAACCATTCGCAGTTTCAAGCAATTTGGTATAAAAAGAAGCGGAAAGGAATTGATCATCGGATAGAATCATGGAAGCTATTTTCATTGGTTGTTCCATTGCTGATACTATCTACTAGTTGCAACACGTGGTAGAAGAGTCACCACTTTTCCGCTAATATAAAGTAGTATTTGAATTCAGAATACACAGATTTGGAATAGATATCACACAGCATCTCATTCGACTCTTTAACAATTCTGCCAACCTTTCACCCTTGCTGATAAGTTATTTATCAACCCCAAAAGAATGAAGGACGAAGTTGACATCAGCATGATTTGAATTTAGAGCTTAAAGAACTGGAACAAATATTGAAACAATTAATCCAACATTCTAACTCTACAATATACTGTCTTCAAAGATAAGAACTACTTTAGGATATGTTATACTTCTATGTAGGAATTTTTCTTGTGATCTAAATGGAAATTTCTCAGTTCATTAAAATTCTTACAAGATAGTTTTCTATTTTTCTACTTAATCTCTTTCTTTCTTTATCTTCTTTTACTGGTGTCAATTATTAGTCTGCAGGCATGCTGGGGCACCATCTTAATGGGATTTAGTTGATCATATTGATCCCAGTATTTATCAAACTGCTAAGATATTGGACATAAACATAAACACAGGCACACGGACATATACACAATGAGCTTTTGCAGTTTCTGTCTACCAAATTCCATTCACATGGCATTGGTCAAATTGAAGTCACAGAAGATAGTTGCCTAAAGTGTGTGTATACATACTCATCATTATCATCATCATTTAACATCTGTTGCTAGCAGGGTAAATGGACTCTAAATGATGTGTGTGTCTGTTTTCACCTTGTATTTGATATTTGTTTATGTCCAGAATAAACAAAAGCCCTTTTGCTCAGCCGTTTGATATGGGAATATCAGTACATTACTTAATAAAGACAAAAAAGGGTTTGGCACCAAGAGGGGCATCCGACATAGAATTCTACTTGAAAACATCCTGTTCAACCCATGCAAAGAAAAAGAAAACGGACTTAAAAATGATGGTGGTAATGTTGATGACTTTGGTTCCCATCCAGAACACTGTTTGACCTGTTACACACTACACCATAATGTAGCAGCCCATACCAGATCATACTATGCCATGCTATGCCATACCATGAAGTCAAACTAAATTATTTGAAAATCATAGGCAGTTTCTCTCATTAGAAATATTGTAATGAAAAGGTTATCTCCAGGTCAACTGTGACTACCCTGTTAAAATTTATTTTAGGTATAGTGTATCCAGGATGGCTTTATCTGAATCCAGGATGACTTTCTTTTTTAAGATGTAGTGTGATTTGAGGGAGATTTGACTGCCATTTCTGCCTAGTTGAGTGACTGCATAGAAGCTTTCTCATTGGTTCTTTAGTAGTGGTTTTAATTTAAATTTGAAAACTACAGAGTGATTCAGATGAGTTGGTAATCTCAGATCACAGACAGTCTCAGCTGGGTTGATATTCAAGGAGTGAAATGGATATTTGCAGTCAGTCTAACTGAAAAGCCACAATATTTTCTTTCTATTACTTTCTAACCAATAACACTACTTGATTACAACCATCTCACTTTATAAATGTATGCTTAATTTAACCCTTTTGATACCAATCCACCTGAAACTGTTTTGGATTTATGATAAAAGAACGTTCATTTTAAAATGTTTATATTTATATAAATCATTCCATTATAATTTTATTTCATATATTTTTGTTAAGTAATGTTCTCTGGCAGTATTGATAGATCGCCAGACAACATGCTTTACAACATAGTTACAGCACTTTATATTCTGAGTTCAAATCCCACCGAGGTTAGCTTTGATAAAATATGGGACCATTAACGTACTGGGGGTTGATTTAATCGATTTCCCCTTCCCCAGAATTTGTTGGCCTTGTGCTTAAATCAGAAACCATTGTTAATGAAAGAGTTGGCTATTTTATTAAATTCTTACAAGAATTTGATTATTTTCAAAATCTATTGAAACACATAGGCAGTGTATTTCATTAGAAATACTATAACAAAAGGGTTATGAATATATTATATATATATATATATATATATATAATTATAATGAAATGACAGGAGGCTGGATTTGTGTAAATCCTTGAAAGGTTTATTATACTTATATATATATATATTCATGACCCCTTATACATAAATGTAAATATGAGTTAGATTGAATAATAATTGTTTCTACTTTAGGCACAAGGCCAGCAATTACCCAGTGCATTACTGGTACTTTATTTTATCGACCCCGTAAGGATGAAAGGCAAAGTCAACCTTGGCGGGATTTGAACTCAGATCGTAAAGGGACGTAACTATGCTGGAAAGCATGGCGTCCGACCCTCCACCGATACTGCCAATCCACCGTTAGATTGAATAATAATAATATTTGATTTATTTGCAAGCAAACAACCTCACTAATGTTTTGCTTTGATGACTATCGCCATCCGTTTGTTCAACAGTAGCATCGAGGAACAGTCAACATGTTTCTGGGTCATTTCCCTTCATCACGACTATATACCTCTCTGCTACTTGATTGAACTGTTGAAAATATATAGTATTTTCAAAAGTATACATTGCTGATTAGCCTCATTTGCATACCGATCAATTTTATGGCTGACCTTGCCAAAAAATAAAAACAAAATTAGAATTTGATTTTTCATTCTAGCATAGCAGATTACATAAATGTAAATATGGGTTATATCAATGAAGGGAAATGACTCGGAAACGTATTGACTGTTCCTCAATGCTACTGTTGAACAAACAGATGATGATAGTCATCAAAGCAAAGCATAGTATAGTTAGGCTGTTTGCTTGCAAACAAATTGAATATTATTATTATTCAGGACGCCATACTTTCCAGCATAGTTACGTCCCTTTACAGTCTGAGTTCAAATCCCGCTGAGGTTCACTTTGCCTTTCATCCTTACGGGGTCGATAAAATAAAGTTCCAGTAATGTACTGGGTAATTGCTGGCCTTGTGCCAAAAGTAGAAACAATTATTATTCAATACAACTCATATTTACATTTATGTAATCTGCTATGGTAGAGCGAAAAAATCAGTCTAATTTTGTTTTTAAGGCAGAATCAGGAAGATACCTATCTACCTCCACAGAACAGTGAGGGCTCTACAATTAGCTCTTTGACCAACAGCCTCTCTAGTGATGGTGCCACGAAAATGCATCTGGTACACTCTGTAAGGATGATTGGCAACAGGAAGAGTACCCTGCTGTAGAAACCATGCCTAAAAGAGTTGAGAGGACCCTTTAGTTGTGTCAAAGACATAACAAGCTTTCTAGTGTTGGTGATCTACATGAGAAATGCACCCAGAACACACTGAAAAGTCATTGATATTATGAAAGGCATTAAGCCGTAGAATGCTTCTCGAACAAAGGGTTGAGGGGGACCCTTCAGTTTGTGTCAAAAACACAACTTCTGTGCACTTCATAGAACATATGACTACACATAAACAGGATGCAAACCTCTGTTTGTCTGGGAGGTCAGTACTGACTAGGTCTATCTAAACTCATCCAACACTTGCTAGCAGGGAAAGCGGACACTAAATGATGATGATGAAGTTAGGCAAGTTTGAAAATTTAAAACTTGTTTGCTGTTATTAGGAAAAGCTGCTGTAATTCTTACATTAACTATAAAATAGTTAAATACATCAGGTAATTTACCTGTAGAACTGGGAAAAAGGTAGCCAGAAACGTCTGTTTTACTCATCTATTTCTGAGCCCCAGACTAATTTACCCAACTTATTCAATTATTTAATAGTAAAAATATGGATTGCAACAGCTTTTTATAATAAAAGCATGTGTGTGTTTTATAAAGAAACAAACTCAGTGAACATAACGGAATAAAATCTGATACAGGATAGAACATTTTTAGTCCTGACAGACAATCTTACTAGTGCTGCTTTCAATGGTAAAATGTACCTATCCCATGCAGTAACATAGTTGGCAATAGGAAAGGCATTCAGCCATAAAAATCATGTTAAATAGCACCACAGCTTGATCTTGGCCTTGGCCCATAAAATGAGCCAGAAGGCATAAACAACAACAAAGATTGGTAGTTTTCTATTTTTATGTGTGCTGTATGATGAATCTACACAAGTAGATGGTGTTCTGAAGCAGGATATAAAACAATGATGATGTATAATATATGCAATCTAATAATCTATTAATATAATTTACTCTGACCCTTAGAATGCCCAAATATATTCTCAATGCATTAAATAATGAATTGGTGTGTGTATATATATATATATATATATATATATATGCACGCACGCACGCACACACGCACCCACGCACACACGCACCCACGCACACACGCACACACGCACACACGCACACACACACACCGTTTAACGTCCGTGTTCCACGCTTGCATGGGTTCGGACGGGGGGGTTTTCCCACTTGAGGCAAGAGTGATTGTCTTGCTCGCATAGGGCTGTCTGGCAGGTTTTCTACAGTTGGATGCCCTTCCTAACACCAACCACATTTACAGTGTGGGTCTGGGAGGTTTTTACCGTGTTGCCTACACGGCCACATTACAGCGTGGACTGTGTTTTTTTGTCGTGACACCTACACGATCTCATTTGTTTCGGCCTGGATGGTGTGGCACCAACACAACTTTACATAGAAGGGGGCGGTGTGGATGGGGTGGGGGTGGTGGGACGGGGGTGTATTTTGTTAGAGATGCCTACTGACTGTAGTAGGTTTTGCTATGTATTTAGGTAAGGCGGGTCTTCTCTATTACTGAGTACCGCCAAAGGTCTCGGTCCAGTGACATTGTCTTGGAGAGGTGTAAGTGTGTGAGGTCGGAGTTTATCAGCTCGTCCCAGGTTTTTCTAGGTCTGCCTATTCCGTGGCTACCGTCTATCTTTATTGCCCTGCACTTTGTTATACAGCTATCGACTTTGATGCGCATCACGTGTCCATACCAACGTAGCCTTCTCTCGAGTAAACATCTGATCCCTCTTATTTCTAATTTTTTCCTTAGTTCGTTTATGCTTTGCCGTTCACGTATATTACTATTACGCATCCAGCGGAGCATGCAAGCTTCATTCCCCTCTAGTCTGCGTATATCCTCTGCACACAATGCCCAGGTCTCACTGCCATGCAACATTGCTGTTCGTATGCAGGCATCATACACCCTGCCTTTAATTTTTAGGGAGAACACTTTAGCGGCTAATAGTGGTATAAGCTCTCTGAACTTTTTCCATCCAGTTCTGACTCTAGCTACTGTACTTTCAGAGCACCCTCCCCCACTGCTGATTTTGTCACCCAGGTAACGGAAGCTGTCCACTATTTCTATAGAGCCCTCTGCGCAGTTGAAAGAGCTAGTATTCTGTGGGCACTTGCTGCTACTTATTGCACCAGAGCACCGGCCACATGTAAAATCTATGTTCTTAGTTAGCTTACCTGTGATCCCACTACATCTTTTATGCACCCATACTTTGCATTTAGGACATAAAATGGAGTTTCTACCTACGCCTTTCCTACACACTGAGCATGGTCACTTCCCAGAAGGGACTGCCGCCTTATTTTCTTTCCTACAAACTAGAACTTTGGTCTTAGCCAGATTAATTTTAAGGCCTTTTGATTCTAGGCCGTGCTTCCATGTTTGGAATTTCTTCTCTAGCTCGGCCATTGATTCAGCTATGAGTGTTAGGTCGTCTGCGTATAGGAGTTCCCATGGGCAGCCGGTCTTGAACTCCTCTGTTATAGCCTGAAGGGCAATAATAAATAGTAGGGGGCTGAGAACAGTCCTGATGGACGCCAACTTTTACGCGAAACTCTTCACTATATTCGTTGTTAATTCTAACCTTGTCGACTGTTTCTTTATACATGGCTTGTATAGCTCTCACAAGCCATTCGACGACACCTAGTTTTCTAAGAGCCCACCAGATAATGGAACGGGGGACTCTGTCGAAGGCTTTCTCCAAGTCGACAAAAGCTAAGTATAGGGGTTTACTTTTAGCTAGGTACTTCTCCTGTAGTTGTCGTACAATGAAAAGAGCATCTGTGGTACTTTTGCCTGACACAAACCCGAACTGCATTTCATCTAGGTCAATTCTCTCTCTGATTAGTTGCGCTATTACTTTTTCCGTGACCTTCATGACCTGGTCGATTAATTTAATGCCTCTATAGTTACTCCTATCTAGGGCATCTCCTTTTCCCTTATAACAGTTAACGATGATGCTGCTACGCCAGTCCTTCGGAACAACCCCATTCTGTATGACTTGGTTAACTATCCGGGTGACCATGGTGTGTCCCACCGTGCCAGATGCCTTCAGCATCTCAGCAACTATTTCCGAAGGCCCAGCTGCCTTACCCGTCTTCATATCCTTGATTGCCTTACTTATTATACTACCCTCGACTAACACTGCTGGTCCCTCTATTGGGTCGATGTGGGGGAGACTGTCTTTCTCCCATTTATTCTCCTCATTTAGTAGCCTTTCATAGTGACACTTCCAAGCTACCTTCTTATCAGCGTCGGTGATGGCAAGTACGCCGTCATCATTAAGTACACACTTCTCCCCGACAATATCATGGTTTTCCTTGACACATTGCCTAGCAATCCTGAACACCTCACGTTTTTGGTCCTCGCGTTGTAGAACATGCTTGAACTTTCTTTCCTCTGCTTCCCTTCTTGCGAAGTACACTTGTCTCCTGGCTTTTCTCCTGGCCACTTGATAGTCTTCTCTACTTCCCCCATCCCGCCATACTTTCCAAGCCTGCTTTTTGGCCTTAATTGACCCCTCCACCTTACTGTTCCACCACCATGTTACTCTCCTCCTGCCTACAGGCCTGCTCCAGCCACAGACTTCGTCTGCCGCCATCAGCAGGTTTGCCTTCAGGAATTCCCACTGTCCCTCTATATTGTCCGACTCTAAATGCTCTTCCTTACTGTCGAAAGCATCAAGTAATATGCTTTGGAATTTATTTCTGGCTGTGGGGTCCTTT
>CAXHJY010000174.1:17500-37500 GCA_964016885.1 Eledone cirrhosa | reverse complement strand
TGATGTTTGGAGCATAACTCAACAAAGGTTCTTCCATAAAATTTTGATGGAAGGTTTTTAGATATATATAAACAGCTTTTTATCATAGGACCAGGGTTAGTTTTAGGCAGTTTGGTATCAAAAGGTTTACCCTGCCCATATGAAGGCTTCTATAGCATGAAATTCGAGGCTATTTCTTCAGGATGTCTCACACAAGACTGATGGTACATTAGTAGCTGGTATATTGCAGAAGTCAGCTCTGAAAGAATAAGTTTTAAATCTTTCATTACAATATTTCTAATGAAAGACACTGCATATGGTTTTCGCATATGGTTTTCAAATCAATTTGAAAATAATTGAAAATTTGAAGGGATTTAATAATATCAATTTCTCATTATTAGGCTGGTGTTTAGAATATAAAGTTTCTTACATAAAATTATGATGTAAAGTTTTTAGATAATTATATACAATTTAAAATAAATAACTTTAGAACCCACAGTTTCAGATGGTTTAGTATTGTTTAAAAAAAAATGTGTTGGTCACAGCTGGAATAGTCGATCTAATAGTTTTATATTCTTTATTCCTGTCTGTAGGGAAATAAATATCACATTGCTTTGGCAATATTATCTGTACTAAAACATGAATTTGCACCTGCCACCAACATAACTATTTAGTTAAGAAAAATATGAAAAAATTATAGCGGATAACTAAAATAGGACATTGTCGCATTTTTAATCAATAAGGTATGCTTCCAAAACAAATGCATTGCACACACACAGAGGTTCAGACACATAAGGCATGCATGCATGTACATTCTCATCCACACATACACTGCAAACAAATGCATACACATGTGTGTACACTCTGCAGACACATGCCCACTCACACACATACTCTACAAATACACATACAACAAAAAATTGTAACTGGTGAGCTAAGGACACGCACAGAAAATGACTTCCGGTACTGCTATGATCAATAGGAAAAATGTTACAACCACTGTGACTTCCTAAGGGTTGTATTTTGAAGGAGATAAATTGTAATTTTATGTACATCTAATATACCTTTGAATAAAACACCAGTACCCTTACTTTTGGGACAAACCTCGTATGTAAAATTGTTTGAAGATTTTAATTTAAATTGGAAACCTTTAAGATGAGTGGTTTTGTTTCAGCATGGAAATTATATGTTAAATGATGATAATGATAACTGATTTTTGGTTGTGTTAGTATAAAAAGGGTTAAGATTAAAAAAAAAGAAAAGTTATATGGTTCAGTTTGGAGGAAAAGGTTATATCTCACTGAGACTGATAAAATTTATTGTGGTTGATGTTCAGTGTGAACAACTATAAGTCAATATGATGTTCAGTGTGAACATATAAGTCAATATGATTAGGGAGGAAGTTCTAGTCAGATTGTGCTCTGGGGAGGAAAGAAAGGTAAATTAGTGAGTGCAGGTCCTGAAGTGAGGATGGATATGCATGCACATACACACTATGTTTGATGAAAAGAGCCGATGTCGGGTGGCCATTGGCGGAGGTAGTTTACAACTAACTATTGCCAAGGAACAGGCACCACTATTTGGTCCTTGGGTGTCTTTTGCAAAGTACATTCTGTTGCAGGTATTAGGAGTGTGGGGACTAGGCGTCTGGATTGAGGACACCTTTCTTCCCCCCTCCCCCATTTTGGAGGCTCTCAAAAAGGATCATGGGTACAGCTCTTCCTTCTCTGACAAAACAATAGGGAAACTGCACATATGTAGGCTAGATAGAGAGCGGTATGTGATTCCATACTTAATCAATGAAGTGGATTTAAAGTGGGTGTGGATCCTGTCTTGGATGTATGTGTAGCAGTTGTACTGTCCCAGAACACTATTACATTGTTGCTATCTCTCTCTCTTTCTCCCACTCCCTCTCTCTCGCACACACAGTTGTAGTAACTCTTTAGATTAGTAAGAATGGATATATTATCATAGAATGTGTTTTTATGTTTCTTCCTCCTTATCTATCATTGTATGTCTGTCTGTTTATCTTTCACTTCTCTGAATAACTAAACTGTTTCAAATCACACTTTGTGTTTTCCTTAGTCCTTATATTATTGTCTTTCTGTCTGCCTGTTTATCTCTGTATATATAGTGAAGACATGTTTCTCAGTGGTTAGGGTATTCGACTCAGGATCATAAGGCCATAAGTCCGATTCCCATTGGTTTGTTGTGTCCTTGAGCCAGACACTTTATTTAACATTCCACCAGTCCACTCAGCTGGCACAAATGAGTTGTGTACCTGTAATTCAAAGTGCTAGCCTTGTCACACAATATGTCACTCTGAATCTCTTTGCGAACTGTGTGTCTGTAAAATGCTCACCAACCACTTTACACAATGCGCTGGGTGTGTTTTATCGGGGCCCTCTCTAGCCTATGTAAGTGGAGGTGTAAAGTGAGAATAGGAAGGAGGTATTAAGCCTGATATATCATGGGTAAGTGACAGGAGTTGCTGCATACAAAGTATATCTTCTCTATTTACCTACCTGTAATCTCATTACATCTTTTCTGTATCCATATATATCACACTGTGTGCACCTTATGGAACTTCTGGCCATCTCTTTTTGACATATCGAACAAGACCACTTCCTAATTGGTATAAGGTTCCTATCTCTTTTATTTATTAGTTCTTTTAGTCTTTGGTGAGTTCATGTTTAGGCCTTTCAATTCTGGTTTTTTCTTCTAGATATATATATATATATATATATATATGTGTGTGTGTGTGTGTCAGTGTCGAGGATCTAATATGTATATAAGTATAAATATAGCTATATATAAATATATATATTGTGTGGGTAATAATAAATATTAGCCAGTTACAAGTATGAAAATAGCTCGATGTAAAATAACAAGTATACTACATAGCTGAAATACAATGGAAATGATAATCAAAGAGTGTTTAAGCTTTCAAACATTTAATCACTGACGATTGTTTCATCCTAGCACAAGGCTGGAATCATCAGTTGATAACAAAAGTCAAACACAAACATATCAAAACTTTGTAACAAGAACAATAGGAGGATACATAATATGGGAGGCTAGATAAGCATAAATATCAATATTTATATAAGGTAACGGAGGCAGAAAAAGCATATGAAAAATAGGAGCAGATAAATGCAACAAAAATTATAAAAATTAAAAAACATGCTGTTACAGATAAATTAAGTACAGTGAAAAACATAAGTAGTTTATATATATATATTTCATCATCATCATCATCATCACCGTTTTACGTCCGTTCTTCCACGCTAGCATGGGTTAGACAGGTTGTCCTGTTGTGGGCAGTGTCCGGGCAGCTGACTTTGTCTTGCTCATACGGGAACTAATTGTGGCTTGATTTCTACAGCTGGATGCCCTTCCTAACACCAACCTCATTTACAGTGAGTGCTGGGTGCTTTTTTTCCATGGCGCCTACACGACCACTTTACAGTGGAATCATAGGGATCCCAGTCCTGTCATCTCATTTCTACAGCTGAGTAAACTGGAACAATGTGAAATAAAGTGTCTTGCTCAAGGAAACAACACATCACCCGGTCCAAGAATTGAACCCACAATCTTTCGATTGCAAGCCCAATGCTCTAACCTCTAACCACTAAGCCATATATATATATATATATATATATATATATATATATATATATATATATATATATCCTCCTCACCATCATCATTGTTTTGTGTCCATTTTTCCATGCTTGGATGGACAGGTTTCTTCTAGCATAGCATTCTTCCACTTGTGGTCTTTTGTCATCTCCTGTGTGAGCTTCATCTAATTTAGATCAGTTCTCATAACCTCTACCCAAGACTTCCTTGATCTCCCTCTACTGCAGCCTCCTTCCACTGGGATTTCTTGGCATTTCTTTGTTCAATGATTGTCATCCCAGCATAGGCTTCTTTCCTGCACATTACATCTAATTCCCCTTATATCCAGCTTTCATCTAGCCTTCACATATCCTCTACTTTCATTGTCCATATCTCACTGTTATGCAACTTTGCACACAGGCATCATACAACTGGCCTTTTGTAGAGAGAAACCTTTCGTTGTCAACAGATGTGGTAACTCCTTGAACCTTTTCCCTCATGTTCTTATCCTAGCTATTATGCTTTCAGTGCAACTTCCTCCACAGCTAATTAGATCACTTAGGTAGCAGAAACACTTCTTTGGACCCTTCCTCAGATTGGAAAAAAGTTTATTTCACTGATGCTCTTATTACCAACTATTCCTGTGCATCTGCCATGTATGAAGTCTACCTTTTCTGTTAGTTTGCCAGCTACCCAACTACACTTTGTGTATATTGTGTACATTGTATCGAGTTTCTACCTACTCTATTTTCTAAATACAGAGCAAGGCCACTTTCCCCGAGAGGATCAGTCCTGTTTTGTTTCCTACTCAGCAAAACTTTCTTTTCCCCAAGCTTACTCTAAGCCCTTCTCCAGATTTTGCTATAAGAACTAGGCCATGATAATATAGAATATAGAATAGGCCATTGCACAGGAGCTGTAAGTAACAAACACTGATGGGAAACAAGTGCTCTGAAATTCTTTGATGGCTATGTAATAGTAATATACATGAACAGCAAAGTATAAATGAACTGAGGGAGAAACTGGGCATAAGAGGGATCAGATGTAGTGTGCAGGAGAGGAGATTGCGTTGGTATGGAAATGTGATGCATATGCAAGATGACAGCTGTAGAAAAAGGTTCAGGCCACTCAAAATTGATGGAAGCTATGGAATAGGAAGACTTGGGATAAGGTGATAAACACTGACCTTGCACAATTACCTCTCACAGGCGATGACACAGCATCATGATCTCTGGCGTTTTGCAGTAATACAGAAGACCCACCTTCCCATGTGCACAAATTGAAGCATACATCTAATACGCACTCCTTTCCATACAACTTAACGCCCTAAAAACCTCCTTCATTCACCCCTCATTTGATAAGTGCCTCCTCTCTAAATCTACCTCTCCAATCCCCATGCACCTCCCCCCCTGTCCTCACTGTAAAATAGTTGTTTCTGGTGCCATGACAAAAGCACCCAGTCCACACTACAAAGTGGTCATGTAGGTGTCACAACAAAAAGAACCCAGTCCATACTGTAAAGTGGTCATGTATGTGTCATGACAAAAAGTACCTAGTCCACATTGTAAATGTGATTGGTGTTAGAAACCAAGCCAAAATCGGTCCAATCTGTGCTAGACGGGTATCTGCTCTGGCTTGGCTCATCTAGACAACTCGTCTAACTCATACTAACATAGAAAAAGGGACATTAAACAGTGATGATGATGGTGCGTGTGTTATGTAACTCTAAAATTTACACACTCAATGGATTTCCTATCTCAGCCATGCTGCTACAATAAGAAGTTCACTTTTCAGTCACAAGGTCTTAGGTTCTAACTCTATATTTGTCAGTGTAAATAATAATTTCTTCCAAGTTTCTCATATGTTTAACCCTCTATCATCATCATTTTACGTCCTCTTTTCCCGGCTTTTGAATATTTATGTAATTATATTCTAGAAATAAAATATTAAAATATCATTCTAATCTAGTCAGTAATCAACATAAGCTCCAAGGTTTTTCTTATGCAAACCATTAATTTATCAAAACACAAATTTTTCAGTTTGTATATATATGTCCAATGCTTTTGCTATCATTATTGATAGCATCTGTATGTATGTACACGCACACGATAGTCAGGAACCAACTTTCTAATATATTTACACACCAAGTATTGAATACTCTGCTGAATAACGATTTTATTAGTTTAAAACTGGTAAAACCCTGATATATATATATATATATATATATATATATATTTATATATATATGTGTATGTTTGTTGATGAACCCTTTGAATTTATTTCCTATGAAGTCTTTTATTCTTTCAGTCATTCATTTTATTCATGTTTGAATTTTATCCCTTTATTTTATTAACCATCACTACCACCACTACGACCATTGTTGCTTCTTTTTGAAAATTCCTCA
The DNA here is from genome assembly GCA_964016885.1 of Eledone cirrhosa. Lineage (NCBI taxonomy): Eukaryota > Metazoa > Mollusca > Cephalopoda > Octopoda > Eledonidae > Eledone > Eledone cirrhosa. The sequence continues at coordinate 31,496 of CAXHJY010000174.1, read as the reverse complement.
TATTACTATGAGAATGTTTGTTTCCCATCCACAGATTGCAGAGTTGATGCTGGTGATTTTGGATTGTTTAACACATTCAGGATACACTTAGGAAAATGTGACTGCACTATATATATATATACACATACATTATGTATACATACATATATGTATACACACTTTATATACAGCTAGTCCTCACTCAATTATCATCTTATTTAACGACCATTCACAATTATACTCATAAACATTTTTGTGTACATATATTTATGTGCTTTTTGAATTTCTCTTCTGTAATTTTTGTCACAAATCATTTTTTAAATGTATTTTTATGTTTATAAGAATTTTGCAAAATGAAACAAATTTACAGTTAAGATAGTGCTTCAATTAGACCTTTATGAATTTCTTTATTCATTGATTTAATATAAAATTCATACTTGATAACTTTCCATACTCTCATGCCACGTGGTAATAAAAAAAGATATATGATGCTCGGGTCATTGAAATGGAACCTAGTTAAGTGAGGAATGACTGTATATATACACACAAGCATACACACATGCATATATATATGCTCTCTTTTTTTTTTTTTTTTTTTTTTTTTTTTCAAATCTATCTATTTCAGCCTCTTTTATTTCTGAACCATTTTATAGTTTCTCAGATCTAAGTTAAATATGGCACACATGATTGTGTCTTAGCTAGATGAGGAAGGGCAGCATCTATGACTTTTTTTGAAGGGCCTAAGAAACTGGTAGGGCAAAAAGAAAATAAACCACAGTCGCAGCATTTCAAGCTATTTGAGTGAATTCCACTAAAAGGTACCCAACTAGGACCAGTTAAAGTTAGTCATTTTTTAGCCAAAAAGCTCACCAGGCCAAAGCATATCCCAGTTTCATGTGGCATAAAGCAGTTAAGAGTACAATGATTGATATCAGTTTTTCTTGAAGTTAGCTGGTAGTCTTTTTTGGCTGAGTGGACTGGAGCAATGCAAAGTGGAATGCTTTGTTCAAGGACAGGACACCATCTTTCCATCATAAACTGATACCTTAATCACTAGGCCACGTGCTTTCACAGGGCTAGTGCTTGTGTTAAACTAGGCAATGGATTAAGTCTGCTACCCCCCAAAAAAATATAGCTAATCCAACAAGCTTCTGCATCATTTTCATTTACCAAATTTTACTCGCTAAGGCTATGGTAGAAGTTATTCAAGATGCTGTGCAATGGGATTGAATCTAGAACTGCTTATCTCAACAAATCTTGCTTGTGTTTGTGGATGCATCTCTGTGAGTGTATATGTATTTGTAGAGGTGGGGTGTGTGTGTGACAGACAGAGAGAGAAAGTAAAGGCATGCGTGTGTATGTTAAATATAATTTCCACCACAACTTTAAAAAATGTGACACCTTCATTTACAATATTCAAGCATGGTTGGTGTCAGAAAGATATGTCAAATTAAGAAACATTCACACCCAAAATATTCAAATTGCCCCCTTTCTTCCCCATGGAGTGTGCACCGAATGTTCAGAATCACATTGAGAAGTCTAATGGTCGCTATTGTAACAAAACAAGAAGTCTGTCCTATGTCAGTGTACCTGTGAAGATAATATATAAATGTAAAAGTTTACATAACTATTTTATTTTTGTTATCCATTTTATAACTACTTAAATTATATATTCATGATGGATCCTCCATTAGTTTTGATGGTAAGCATTCAGATGTTCAACCAACTGGATGTCCAACTCATGAATTAACATGTAATTGGTTGAGTACTCCAGACACATGTACCCTTAATGTAATTACAAAGTTAAATTAGTGTGACACAATGTGTGACTAGGGTGGACCTTTAAATTACAAGTGCAATCCACCCAACGGGCATCCACATAATTTATAGCCCTGATTGATTCAATCCTTGTGAGTGAAATCATACATTACATATGTATATTGAATTATATGTATATATTATACATTTGGTAGCTTTTAAACCCTCTATTTTGTATGGTCTGAGTTATGTTAAAATGGTTCAGAAAGCTATAGCTGCTGTGCATCAATACTTTGAATGGCTTTCTTATTTTCTATTCACCAGTTAGCATATGTTCTTAATATCTAATGTTTAATAATGGTTTTTAATATAAGTTCAAGGTCAGAAAGTTTCACAAAGAGGGGATAGTGGATTCTAAGCAAAGGTTGACTATATTCGATTTCTCACTCCCACCTCCCCCATAGAAAGTAAAACTGAGGTTGACTTTGTCTTAATAACTTAATATGTAATAATAATAATTTGAAATTCATAAATACCAGCAGAACCATTTACTATACTACTGTGCAAAATACATATTAATAACAATGATGGTTTCTTACCCTAAACTTGAGACCTTATGTCTATATAAGGGAACATTCACTTATAACAGCCACAATAGTTGGCTAGTGACCCAGGAGAGACGAAAGAATGAAAGGTCAAGTTGACCTTGGTAAGATTTCCACAAAGGTGACAGAGGATATTATGAAGATGAATTATAAAATAATGGTTATATATAGTGTGAAAAACAAAATATATAAATAAAATGAAATGTAAAAATATACAACGTCTGTGATTCAACTGCCAAGAGTTGTGAACAGCAGATAATATCACCAATGGAAGCATTGTTCCATTGGTCCAATCCTACCAAGAGAAAATACCCTCTCCCAGTTGTGGTCTCTTTGTGTTAATTAATGGTTAAAGCCTGTCCCAAGCCTTGGGGTTTATCATGCTGTAGATTATCCTGGCTTCATTGGCGTTAAGTTACTTAAAGTACAAAACTTCTGTATGAATAGGTCGCCAGTCCATTTTAGAGATAATCCCCAGCTGCTGCTGGAACTCATTATCAGCTGAGCGTACTGGAAGTATGTGGAATGAAGTGTTTTACTCATGAACACATGCCACCTGGTCCAGGAATCAAACCCCCAGCATTTGGATTGTTAATGCAATCTCCTAACTGTTCAGCTGCATGCCTTCACAGTCTTTGTGTTATGGCTACATGTATTTAAAAGTAGGTCCATTCATCCACGAAAACTTGCCACTTTCACTTAGCTTTTGGTAAATTTGTTGAATGGCAGTCCTTAGTACTTCTCTCTTTTTTGTTCTAACCTTTCTTTTCAAGTGATATTTGAAAATATTCATGAAAATTAATAATAATGATTTTTAATTTAGTGGAGGTGTAAAGGGAAAGTCGATTAAATTGACCCAGAAGGATGAAAGGTAAATTTAACACCAGTAGGATTTGAACTAAAAATGTAAAGAGCTGGGTGAGATACTGCAAGGCATTTTGTTCAACACTCTAATGATTTTTACCGGTCCAATATCCTGGGCTAATAATACAAATATTGATTTCTTACTTAGGTGGAAGGCCTCAGATTTGGGTATAGTTGATTATATTGACTTCAGTACTTGACTGGTATTTTATTGACTCTGGAAGGATGAAAGACAACGTTGAATGTAATGGTCCATAACTAAATACTGCAAAGCATTTTGACCAAAACTAATAATTTTTGCCAAATAATAATAATGATATTTAGAAGTGCTAGAATTCCTTATTTATTTCAGTCAAAGCTAATAGTCTTTAGTTAAATATATACTTTTTTTTTTTGTTATTGACATCAGTTTAAATTTTCTGGAAGTTCCTTCTTCTACAACTCAAGTTTTTAGACAGAGATCTCTTTAAAAACTCAGTGCTTGCTACCTTTTCTCTTTGCTGCTGCTACCTTACTTTGGGCATAGATTTTTGAACATGGGTTAAATAACACCAGGTTATCATCACTTGTGTATAAGAAAGTCACTGCTATTTTATTGGATTTTATAGAAAACTTTCTTAATGTCAAAGAAAATGAAAGTAAAAACTTTATAATTCAGATTTATGAGTTATATTTGTTTGAGACTAGAAACTAAAGCAATTACATTGTGGAAGAGTAATTTGAGCCACTTAAACCTTTTGATACCAACCACCCTGAAACTGCCACTGGTTCTATGATACAAAGTTGCCTGTTTTAAAATGTTCATGCTTACATTAGAACCTTCTATCATAATTTCATGTATGAAACTTTTCTTAAGTTATACTCCAAAAAACATCAGCTTAATGAGAAAGTTATATTACTAAATCTCTCCAACTTCTTTATTATTTTTAAAGTTAATTGAAACACAGGCAATGTATTCCATTAGAAATGTGGTAATGAAAGGTTTTTTAAAAAAAATGCTCACAAAGCCATTACTTATATTCATTCCTCATTTATTTTGTGAATTTAAAAATTTCCATTACACTCTTTGCAACCTGTTACTGACACAATTCCAGTCCAACTTGTTGTCATCATCATCGTTTAATAACCATTTTCCCTGCTAGCGAGTGTGTAATAAAAATGTTGATATCACAAAATAAATGAAAATGAATATAACCATTTTTGTGAGTCTTTTTGAATTACTAAGATGAATCTTCTACAATGTAAATGCTTAACCCAAGTTTATCACATTGTGATGCCCCCCCTATTGCCAACAATCTGCTTAATAAGAAACGACTTACTGTTTGCTTTCTATTTTATTTTTATTTACAGACATTTCTCTGCTTTTTATTTTTTATTTTTATATTCATTTTCCTTTTGTTTATTTGCTTTGAAGCATGAAAAAGAATATGCAGAACATTTTGAACTTCGATATAATTTTTTCTTTCCAAGTTCCTAAAATTCTATTTATGAAAGAAAGTGAAAAATATTATATCTAAGCTTATTTTTTATTTTATTTTCATTTTTCTTTAAAAATTTAACTCTTTTAATGCCAAACCATTTGAAACTGCCCCGGGTTCTATAATAAACTATTTATATTTATCTTAAATGCTCCTATCATAATTTTATGTAAGATCCTTTAAGTTATGTTCCAAACACCAGCTTATTAATGAGAAAGTTATTTATTTGAATCCCTCCAAATTTTTGAATATTTTCAAAATGATTTGAAAATTGTAAGGAGTTTCTTTCATTAGATATATGGTAAAGAAAGGGTTCATTTTCTAAATGCAGGCAATCAACATTACTATGTCTTTTGTTTTGTTTGATTAGCTGTTTTGTAAAAGTCTGTTTTGTATATCAATGTATTTCATTTATATTTTCATTTTTTTTAATATTGCTTTAATAATTGCCTTTTGTTGTTTTTATAAATTTTCATGCACCCTTGAAGGATTTTCAATGAAAGGTATTTTTATTTGGCCCACTGTGTACTGATCTTTCTTCACTTCAGGTTCACCACAGACTCTAGAAGGCAATGAATAATGAATAATTACACTAATTTCTGTATTGTATTTAGGGGTGGTTTTGGCATTGTGGATCTTGTGTGTGTGTGACCAATTTACTATAATAGTAATGTGTCTTAGTGATGGGGGTGTTTGGCCCACAATAGTAAGGTCACGAGGCCAGATTCCTGGCAGTGAGTTGTGTCCTTAAGCAAACCACTTTATTTTACTTTGTTCCAGTCTACTCAGTTGGCAAAAATCTGTGGTATCTAATTCAGATGGCCAGCTTGGTCACACACTGCCATGCTCAATCTCCCTGAGAATTATGTTATGGTTACAATGTGTCTATGGAATGCTCAGCTACATGCATGTTATTTTCATGAGCAGGCCATTAGGTTTTTTAACAACAGAGGCCCAACAACCAGGGCCTATTAGAGGGGTGTCCAGCCAGTACTTTGTTCTGGGGCCCAATAGCTAAGAAGGCCCCACAGCAACCATACAACATCCATTTTGAGGACAGGTCTTGTACCATCTTGCAAAATTTTTCATGGAGACTCTGCCAACATCAATTGTGTGTGTGTGTGTGTGTGTGTGTGAGATTAGTGGCTGTAATTGTCACTAGATGTTGTTTACTGAAAGTAGTGTGTGTGACAGTAGTAACAAGACATATGTCACCTGCTGTAGTATAACACCTGATGGAATGCCACAATGTCAGTACCATCAGTGATATATTATCATGTTGTATTGAGAAAGTTATTTCCCAATATTTCATCACTGATATTTTGTTATCTTAGTTGGTTGATTGCTCCACCTCCTTTGTACTGCCCTCATGTCAGTATATATATATATATACTGTCTGTGTGTGTGTATATATATATATATATATATATATATATATATATATATATATATAAAATATAAAAAAAATAATGAATAAAACAATGAAACAGTTCCTTATATTAAACAAAAAAAGTTCATTATTTAACGATCGTTTCTAGGATATATATGTGTTAGAATTGGCATGCATATTCAACAGATCTATGTACAAAATTATACAAAATTATACAAACTATCAAAATTAAATATACATACCCAACACATATATATGCCGTCTTCAGAAATAATGAAATATATTTATTATTCATTATTTCTGAAGACGGCATATATATGTGTTTGGTATGTATATTTAATTTTGATAGTTTGTATAATTTTGTATAATTTTGTACATAGATCTGTTGAATATGCATGCCAATTCTAACACATATATATCCTAGAAACGATCGTTAAATAATGAACTTTTTTTGTTTAATATAAGGAACTGTTTCATTGTTTTATTCATTATTTTTTTAATATTTTATCTTGACTCTGTATTCCGTTTATCTTTCACCGAAAGTGATTTTTCATTGCATCTCTTCTTTCCATGATATCCGGATTACATTGAGTTCTTCATACGGATTGGACACTACCGTAAACTCTTGGTAGATTTATCTACATATATATATATATATATATATATATATATATATATATATATATATATATATACACACAGACAGACAGGCAGGCAGACAGAGAGACAGGGCAATCAATACTCTATTGTATTAGTTTGAATTGGTGAACTGCATGATCACATGTATCACTATTGAAAGCAATTTGGTTTTGATCTTAGATATGTGCATGTTTACAGTCACTTGTGTTGCACAGTGTAGGTAAAACTGTTGTTGATCACGCCATGTAAATTTTGGTTTAGATTTTTCATTTATACCAGGGTATTTAAACATTTGTGTGTGTGTGTGAAAACATGTAACTTAGTGGTTAGGGTAATTGGCTCATGATTGTAAGGTTGTGAGTTCGATTTCCAGCTGCACACTGTGTCCTTGAGCAAAACACTTTATTTCACATCACTTCAGTTCACTCAGCTGGGGGAAAATGAGTTGTACCTGTAATTCGAAGGGACAGTCTTTTCACACTGTCTGAAAACTATTTGAAGGGTACACATGCTTGTGAAATGCCCAGCTACTTGCATATTAATTTCATGAGCAGGCTGTTCCATTAAACAAAACTGTAATACTTGTCGTTTGGACCAACAGGGATCCAACAAAAATACACAACACTGTGTGTGTGTGTGTGTGTGTGTGTGCATTTGTTTCTGTGTATGTCATCACACTGACAGCATTGAAGCATGTTATGCTGTTTATGTCCTGCATCTCAGTTTGACAAGGAACAGTGAAATGAGTATCCTACTTAAAAATAAGTATGAAAAGTGGACATCTCACACACACACGCACACGCACACGCACACGCACACGCACACACACACACACACACAGGCGCACACGCACACACGCACACACACACACACGTTTGGTATGGATTTAAAATAAAATTTATTATTAGATACTATCTACATTTAAAGTTGAAACTGTTCAACTGTCTTTTGACAGTTTTAGCCCTCCTCAACATCTAGTTGAATCAGTGTCTGCTATTCATTTCTCTCTTATCTTCTTAATATCAGGCCAAAACATGAAAAATTCATGTCTTGCCTTGAAGGCAAGACATAAGGGAATGAATATCATTGAAATGATAGCAGTCAGTATTTAGTGCTGATATCAGTGATTATGGCCTGGAGAGGGATGGGCTCTGCCAGGTTTAAAATTTCCAAGAAATGCTGTATGTCAATACAGTGTCCTTTCAGCTCTATCAGGAGTTTTCGGGACCATACATCAGTGATTATAAGTCAGCATGTTGTGTCTGTAGCATCATAGAAGGCATTTATTTGGCTTTAGAAAAAACTGCCTCCAAAACATGTCATTCAACCCATGCTAACATGGAAAAGTGGACAAAAAAGCAATGCTGATGATAAGGATGATATAGGCAATCTATTCTCATTAGAAAATAATTGTTTCTACTTTTGGCAGAAGGCCAGCAATTATTCCAGTGCATTACTGGTACTTTATTTTATCGACCCCGTAAGGATGAAAGGCAAAGCTAACCTCGGCGGGATTTGAACTCAGATCATAAAGGGCTGTAACTATACTAGAAAGCATGGCGTCCGACCCTCTACCGATGGCCACAAAAGAGGAATTAGAACATATTTCCCACTTTCTAGATTTTGTTTTGCAGTTTGATAGTCAAAGTAAAAAATATGAAACAAACTCGAAATAAACAATTTTTTAGTAACAAGTCATTGAGGGGAAACTCTGCAGTTGCTGAACCTGTTAGAAATAGCATTAAATTCATTCAAATCTTATCCTATTGTTTTAATAAAAGAAAAAAACACATCAGATAATGTAGTCATAGATTTGATGGTTATGGCTGGAATTCTTTTGGTCATGCCTTCTAAAATACCTGAAGTAATTCAGGTGTTGGTAAATGAGTAAATTAAAACCATCAACAATTTCTCATTCTCTATCATCATCACCTTCATTTAATGTCCATTTGTCCTGCCAGCAAGGGCCCAAATCAGTACTTAGCTAGAGTGTCTGACTTCTCTCTCAGCTTACATATGTTCTCCTTCTCTACATAGTGTACTAGATACATTTTATTGTGGCACCAACACTAGGAAAGTTATGTCTTCAACACAACTGGAGAATCATCTCGACCCATTGAATATCAATATTTTATTCTTAATCCATTTGATATCAAACTGTCTATAACCACTCTTGGTTTTATTATACAGATCTGTTTGTTTTAAAATATCTATATTGCTATTTACAAGGCCTTCCATTATAATTTTATGTAAGAACATTTAACTTCTACTAACTAAATAATGAGAAAATTAATTATATTACTAAATCCCTCCAAAATCTTGATTATTTTCAAATTTATTTGGAAATCATAGGCAGTAGTGTTCATTGGAAATATGGTAGTGAAAGGGTTAAAGAGAACACATTGAATGTACATACTGATATCAATGCTACTCACCTTGTTATCAGTTTCATACTTTATTTAACCTTTTCATTACCTTATTTCTAATGAAAGACACTACCTATGATTTCCAAATAATTTTGATAATGAAGAATTTTTAAGAATTTAGTGATTTAACTAACTTTCTTATTATTAAGCTGGTGTTTGGAACATAAAGCTTTTTACATAAAATTATGATAGAATTTAATATAAACACTTTAACCCTTTAGTATTTACATTACTCTATATTTACTATTATATTTTGCAGTAAAGGCTTTACCTCACATAATATCGAATCTGAGATTTTGATATTCATTTTGAGAACAATACCTTAACATCAGTATGAGTAGCAAGTGACAGCTGGTTTGAACAGAAATAAGTGAGAGAATTCTGGCCTTTAAATGCTAAAGGGTTAAAACAAACAGGTGGTTTCAGGCTGTTTGGTATCAAGTTTTAAATATTATATTAACACCCCTCCAATCACTACATCTCATGTTCTTTGTACATTGTTTCTTCCCCAACCCCTCTCTCCCATTCTGAAACCACTCTAACTTCCTTAGCAGTTTGTGAATGGGAATATATATTTAAATGCAGACCAAAATACCAATATTTAATCAAAGAAAATAAGTATAGTATATAACTCTCTGCCCACCTCCCACTGTAACATTTATCTCTACATAATATCAATATTTATATTAAAATTAGCATTCCCACAAGACTAATGATTATAATGATGATGATGATTGCTTATTCAGTCAGTTTCTTCAGCATTTGTTGTGTGTGTAAAGTAGGTTTCTTTTTTTAACAAATGACATTCTTGAAAGCTTTAAGGGAACATTAAAACATGACTGACTGACTATCAATTTAATCATTCTATACCTCCCCACCCATCCAACTATCTACCTATCCCTACATTCTGTTTTTGAACCCTCCACACACTGTCATCATCTCATTATCTATTGCTATACTATACACCACAGTAGTACAGTAATTATTGTATTGCTATACATTTATTCCAAATGGACTCTTGTATTCAATAATCACTACATATAATCACTTTATTTATATATATATATATGTATGTAAATGTGTGTGTGTGTGTGTGTGTGTGTGTGTGTGTGTATGTATATATGTGTGTGTGTGTCTGTGTGTATATATATATATATATATGTATATTTCTATATATATGTATATATGTATATATATATGTATATGTATATATGTATATATATATATATGTATGTATATATGTATATATATATATATGTATATATGTGTGTGTGTGCGTGTAAGTGAGTAGAGTAGCGTGTGTGTGTGTTTGTTGTGTGTGCGAGTGTTGCTGTGTGCACGCATATGTATGCGTGTGTGTGTATGTCGTACGTATAAGTGTCAATAAGTAATTTTTTTTTTTTTTTTTTTTTTTTTTTTTGCGCGGGGACATAGAAATAATCGGGCTGGATGCCCGATCGCGCAGTTAAACCACTGGGAGTGAAGAACCCCTAGCCCATGTCAGGGTATTCTTCTAGGAGAAGGCATCTCAGGAAACTGGGTTAACTCCGATATAAAACCTGCGGCTCAGTAGTTACCGATGATGTTGATCAGAGAGTGGGATTGGTTCAGTGCACAGTCTTTCCTCACTTTAAAAATATTCGTCACGCACAGGCATTGCACGAGTGCATTAATAATTATTAATAGTGTAGTATTATTATTATTATTATTATTATTATTACTATTATTATTACTTTTTTTTTTTCCAATTCAATGATGTTCCAGAACAATGTAAACGAGATAATTGCCAATTTGGGTTCTGGAACAAAAGAGATCATTGGCAATAAGGGCAGGGGCCCCAAGTTATCACAACCTGGGCCCGCCCGTCATCGTGCCATTGTAATAGAGCCAAACAGGGCATTTAGTCTTGGCTGCTGGAACGTACGGACGCTGCTTGACAGGGATTCTTTGGAGCGTCCTGAACGAAGGACCGCTCTTGTTGCGAAGGAGCTTCGACGTTACGATCTTGACATCGTGGCTTTGTCTGAGACGAGGTTAGCTGGAGATGGTCATCTTACGGAATTTTATGGAGAATATACATTCTTCTGGAAAGGAAGAGATGAAGGAACCAGAAGAGAGGCTGGGGTAGGATTTGCTGTTAAGACTGTACTGGTGAATAAATTGGAAGAATTCCCAGTGGGGATTAGTGAGCGTCTTATGTCCATGAGAGTTCCGCTGGACAAGGGAAGATATGCTACCCTGGTGAGTGTGTATGCTCCAACTATGAATTCTGTCGATGAAGAAAAACTGTCCTTTTACCATGCCTTGAAAGGTGTTTTAAGAAATATCCCTCAGGCAGACAAAGTCATCGTGCTTGGTGACTTTAATGCTAGAGTGGGTAGGGATTTTAACACATGGAATGTAATCGGAAGGCATGGGGTGGGAAAGTGTAACAGCAATGGTATGCTCTTGCTGCAGATGTGTGAGGAGCTGGATCTGTGTGTTACCAGCACCATGTTCCAACAAAAGAACAAATTCAAGACCACATGGATGCATCCTGCATCTAAGGAATGGCATCTTTTGGACTACGTCCTAGTCAGGATGCGTGACAGACAGGATGTGCAGTGTGTTCGTGTTCTTCGTGGAGCTGAGTGCTGGACGGACCACCGCCTGGTACGCGCAAAAGTGAATCTAATCACCAAACGTAAAATCCGGGCTCCTGGTGTTGCCCTGCCCAAAAGATTGAATGCTGCTCGTCTTAAGGATAAAAATGTGAAGAGCACATTGGAAGAAGAGATGCAGGCTGCAGATCTTGGTGAGGATTGGCCGACTCTTAAAAAGTCGGTTTATGATGTAGGCAGACGTGTTCTGGGATTGGTGCAGAGAAAACATCAGGACTGGTTTGATGAGAAGGATGTGCATATAGATGACTTGTTGGCTGATAAGAGGCGCGCTCTGTCACGCTACTTGACGGCAAGACCACAGGAGAGGAATACGTTGCATGAGGAGCTCAGGGATGTAAAATCACGTGTTAGGCGGAGTCTTTCTCAGATGAAGGATCAGTGGTGGAGTGAGAAGGCTGGTGAGATACAAACTGCGTCTGATTGCAATAACACAAAGCTGTTGTACAGTCTCTTGCGTGAGGTTTATGGACCGTCTTCTTCTCTGGTGACACCGATTCGCAGCAAGGATGGCAAAGAACTTCTTCGTGACTCACAGGGAATTCTACGAAGGTGGCGAGAGCACTTTGATGATCTTTTGAATCAGCCGTCTGTCGTCAGTGAAGATTTCCTCAATCTCATTCCGGAAAGTCCTGTGAAAGTAGCTCTCGCAGAACCTCCGACACTTGTGGAGGTTGCAGTGGCTATTTCGAAGCTGAACAGTGGAAGATCTCCAGGTATGGATGGCATACATGCTGAGCTCCTACAATATGGTGGTGAGAGACTCCTGCAACATCTTCACTCTCTGTTTGGAAGGATATGGGCTAATGAATCCGTGCCTGAGGACTGGAGAGATGCAGTAATGGTGGTCTTGTACAAGGGAAAGGGTAACAGGAATGATTGTGGGAACTACAGAGGTATATCATTGCTTTCTGTCGTGGGGAAAGTTTTATGTAGGGTGCTTCTGGACCGTCTGCTGACACACATTGCAGATTGTGTCCTTCCTGAAAGTCAATCTGGTTTTCGTGTTGGACGCGGCACTACTGATATGATCTTCTCAGCTAGACAGCTCCAGGAGAAGTGCATTGAACAGGGCTTGGATCTGTATCAGGTTTTTGTCGATCTGACAAAGGCTTTCGATACTGTCAACAGAGATGCATTATGGAAGGTTCTCCAGAAACTTGGTTGCCCTGATAAGTTCCTTGCTTTAGTTAGGTCTTTCCATGACGACATGAAGGCTTGGGTTAATGTCGGAGGTAACATGTCGGAGCCTATCTCAGTAAAAAATGGAGTGAAACAGGGGGATATTCCAGCACCGACCCTGTTTGCCATATACTTTGCAATGGTTTTCTGTATTGCATTCAGGAATTGCGAGCATGGTGTTTACATCCGATATCGAACCTCAGGCAGCATATTTAACATCAGGCGCTTTGCTGCGAAGACAAAAGTATTTACATCAGTCATAAGAGACCTCTTGTATGCAGATGATTGCGATCTTGTAGCGCACACAGAGAGTGATATGCAGCACATTTTGAATGTATTTTCTGACGCTTGCACTGCCCTGGGTTTGACTGTCAGTCTCAAGAAAACCGTCGTCATGTACCAACCTGCACCTGGTAGGCAGTACACTGAACCAAACATCTATGTGTATGGCAAACGACTTGGAGTGGTTGATCAGTTTGTCTACCTGGGAAGCACTGTCAATCGATACGGCAACCTTGACAGTGAGATCTCACTTAGGATTAGGAAAGCAAGTGATGCTTTCGGAAAGCTAGAAAGGCGACTCTGGGGTCGGCGAGACATATGCAGGAGGACAAAGGTAAAGGTGTACAGGGCATGTGTACTCTCTTGTCTTCTTTATGCCTGCGAGACCTGGGTCACATATCGACGCCACCTTAAGCAATTGGAGCGTTTCCATCAGATGTGTCTCAGACGGATACATGGCGTTCGCTGGAGGGACCACATCAGTGATGTCGAGATTTTGGAAAGCTCTATGTGTGACAGTATAGAAGCTCTTGTGCTTAGGCAGCGACTCCGTTGGAGTGGTCACCTTGCCAGGATGAAGGATTCTAGAATACCAAAACAACTCTTCTATGGAGAGTTGGTTAAAGGAAAACGACCGCCACATAAACCAAAAAAGAGGTATAAGGATTCCTTGAAGGCCTCTCTGAAAGACGCTAACATCTCTGCTGATACATGGGAAAATATTGCTGCTGAT
>CAXHJY010000174.1:0-2500 GCA_964016885.1 Eledone cirrhosa | reverse complement strand
AGATTTTACATGTGGCCGGTGTTCTGGTGCAATAAGTAGCAGCAAGTGCCCACAAAATACTAGCTCTTTCAATTGCGCAGAGGGTTCTATAGAAATAGTGGACAGCTTCCGTTACCTGGGCGATAAAATCAGCAGTGGGGGGAGGGTGCTCTGAAAGTACTGTAGCTAGAGTCAGAACTGGTTGGAAAAAGTTCAGAGAGCTTATACCACTATTAGCTGCTAAAGGGTTCTCCCTAAAAATGAAAGGCAGGTTGTACGATGCCTGCATACGAACAGCAATGTTGCATGGCAGTGAGACCTGGGCATTGTGTGCAGAGGATATACGCAGACTAGAGAGGAACGAAGCTTGCATGCTCCGCTGGATGTGTAACAGTAATATACGTGAACGGCAAAGCATAAACGAACTAAGGAAAAAATTAGAGATAAGAGGGATCAGATGTTGTTTACCTCGAGAGAAGGCTACGTTGGTATGGACACGTGATGCGCATGAAAGTCGATAGCTGTATAACAAAGTGCAGGGCAATAAAGATAGACGGTAGCCACGGAATAGGCAGACCTAGAAAAACCTGGACGAGCTGATAAACTCCGACCTCACACACTTACACCTCTCCAAGACAATGTCACTGGACCGAGACCTTTGGCGGTACTCAGTAACAGAGAAGACCCGCCTTGCCAGTAGGCATCTCTAACAAAATACACCCCGTCCCGCCACCACCCCCCACCCATCCACACCACCCCGTTCTATGTAAAGTTATGTTGGTGCCGCGCCATCCAGGCCGAAACAAATGAGATCGTGTAGGTGTCACGACAAAAAAAACACACAGTCCACGCTGTAATGTGGCCGTGTAGGCAACACGGTAAAAACCTCCCAGACCCACACTGTAAATGTGGTTGGTGTTAGGAAGGGCATCCAACTGTAGAAAACCTGCCAGACAGTCCTATGCGAGCAAGACAATCACTCTTGCCTCAAGTGGGACTACCCCCTCGTCCAAACCCATGCAAGCGTGGAACACGGACGTTAAACGTTGATGATGATGATGATGATGATATATATATGTATATATATATATATATATGTATATATATATATATATATGTATATATATATATATATATGTATATATATATATATATGTATATATATATATGTGTGTATATATATATACTCTTTTACTCTTTTACCTGTTTCAGCCATCCGGCTGAGGCCATGCTGGGGCACCGCCCTTGTTGCTACACATTTTATCTCCAGCCTGTATAGGTTGGCCACTGGTGTAGGAGGGAGTTTGTTGCTGCTGCCCTTAGGTTTCCCTCGTGTCTTGCTGTGGGCTCATCCGGGATCCTGGATAACAAGGTGTCGAGATGTTTCTTAAAGACATCCACCTCCACGTCATGCAAGTCTCGCAGATGCCTCGGCAGCCTGTTGAAGAGTTGAGGGCCCTTGAATCCCAGGCTATTGCAATACCTGCTCCTTATTCTAGATGTGGAAGACGGGACCTTTGGCACCACACAGTGATATCCTGTTCGACGGTTGGTCCAGCTCCCAATGCCAAAGTTTGGTGCTAGTCCCTCCAGGATTTTCCACATGTAGATCACTGCGTATCTCTCCCGTCTTCGCTCCAAGGAGTAGAGGTTCAGTTCCCTCAGCCTCTCCCAGTAGCTTGTCTCCCTCATCTTGGCAATCCTCTTGGTGTAGCTTCGCTGGATTGCCTCAAGCTCTGTGGTTAGTTTGACACTATGGGGTGACCACAGCTGGGAGCAGTAGTCCAGGCGGCTTAGGACAAAGGTCCTCCACAGTGTCAACATGGTGTCTCGATCTCTTGTAAGGAAAGTCCTCAAGATCCAGCCAGCGAATCGTCTACATGCTGTCGCCACCTTCATGATGTGTGAAGAAAAAGATGCATCATCACTCATGTCTATGCCCAGGTCTCGTATCGATTTTGACACGGGGATATCGGTCCCTCCTGGTCCTGTGTAGCTGTGTTCCGCTATATTTGTGTTTGTGTTTGCAGGTTTGTATTGTAGGGCTTGGAATTTGCCAGCATTAAACTGCATGTTGTTTTCTTCCGCCATCTGTATATGGCATCCAGATCCTGCTGTAAGAGGGCAGCGTCAGCCGGGTTTTTGATTGCCTGTGCTACCTTAGTGTCATCAGCATAGCTAGTGAGGGATGTTGTTGCATGCACCACAGAGGGCATGTCCGAGAGAGCCACCAAAAACAGTAGTGGTCCCAGGACTGTCCCCTGAGGCACCCCACTTGTTATCGGTGTTTCCCTCGAGAGGGCCCCATTTGCTGCGACTGCCTGGCTTCTGTCCCTTAGGAAGCCATGCAGCCACTCACCTACTTTTCCAGTTATGCCGAGTCCGTGTAGTTTGTGACATATCATTCCGTGTCGACCTTGTCAAAGGCCTTCGCAAAGTCAAGATATATCACGTCTACATGTGAGCTGTCTAGTAGTTGTCTCAGTACCCAGTCGTAGTGATGTAGCAGCTGTGTAAGGCA
>CAXHJY010000173.1:32500-37500 GCA_964016885.1 Eledone cirrhosa | reverse complement strand
ATACTTATCAGTCTGTATGTGTTTGTGAGTGTGTAAATTTGTGTACGTGTGTGAAAGAGCTTGAATGTGAATGTGTTTGAGTTTGTGTGTGTGTGTGTGTGTGTGTGTGCAAATATTTATGTGGTCATATGTAGGTGTGTTTGTATGTGTCACAGTGTGTAAATGTTTGGGAGAAGTGTAAATGTTTGTGCGCAAGTGTGTGTGTGTGTTTGTTTGTGTAAGTGTGTGTGAGTGAGAGAGTACACATGTACGTCAATGTGTATCTCTATGATCATCTCTGCAAGTATGTGCAAGTGTATGTGTGATTCTGTGTCAGTATGTATGTTTGTGTTTTTCTACATGTGTTTATGTGTGTGTTTCATCATCATCATCACCATATTGGGACGTGCGGTTTTCAGTGTGCCCCCGTCAACCTTCATTTACATCCACCTATCTTCTTCTTCTTCTTCTTCTTCTTCTTCTTCTTCTTCTTCTTCTTCTTCTTCTTCTTCTTCTTCTTCTTCTTCTACATGTAGTTGTTGTTTTTGTTGTTTTAAATTTCTTAGTTCATCCGAGTAAGACGAGCTGGGCTCCATGGTGGCTCATGGGAAAATAAATAAGTGGGAATGGTGTAGAACTAGAGGGTGGACATTCTATGGAATTGGTTAATTGCATTAGGGTAGCAGCACTGTTAATATTGAGTTCGTAATTTATTGTATGAAATTTATCGTAAGATAATTTTTTGATAAAGTTTGGATATCAATTTGTCTATCTATTTCTGTCTATCTATCAACAATCTATCTATCTATCTATCTAACTAGCCATCCAACCACAAAGAAAGATATCTATCTATATCTGCTCAAGGGTCAAGGTGTACGGCTACCTCTCGGAGCCGTTCCATATCACGCGATCCGACAGGGATGCCCTCTCTCCTCCCTTCTGTATGTACTGACTCTCGAGCCACTACTGCGGAGGTTGGAGCTATTGCAGGGCATCCCTTTGGAACCAGGACTGCGAAAAGTGGCGTCGGCCTACGCCGACGACGTGACAGTAATGGTGTCGAGCACCTCGCAAATCGGGGAGGTCGGCACCTTACTGAAGGAATACGAGAGGTTCACAGGAGCGAAGCTGAACCGGGACAAATCCGTCGGTTTGCAACTCGGAACGTGGAGAGGCAAACCTATGCCTTCCGATGACGGCGTCGGACGCTGGACGGAAGGACCGGTAAAGCTGCTCGGGGTCTGGTTTGGTCCGGACCTCCAGGTGGAGAAGAACTGGAACGAGGTGACGGCCAAGGTGTTTGCGCTCACCCAGAAGTGGGCCGAGTGCAAACTATCCTTGAAAGGTCGAGCCGAGGTGGCGAGCGCTTTTTTAACGTCCGTCATCTACAACTGCTTGACCGTTGTGCCTTGTCCAGCCAAAACACTCACCAAAATGGAGCGCGCGCTCTTCCTATTTCTTTGGAAGAAGCGGGCTCCTTTGGTGAGAAGATCCATCTGCTGCCAACACCCTTCAAACGGAGGGCTGGGAATGTCGTGGCTGACGATGCGCAAACACGCGCTCAGGCTCCACGTATTCCACACCGGATAACAGATGTGGGCCCCGTTCGTGAGGCGAGCATTCCCACGACTCGTCTCGCTGACCGAGCTGCACTCCTGGGTCAAGCAAAGACCGAGGAAAATGGGCGACTGGCACATCGAATGTGCTCAGGCGCTCACAGCCCTCTGGCAGGCGGACCCGGCGATCAGTGGAGACTCCACTTCGTCATTCTATAGAGGGTTGGTCCGCAGCAAGTGCGACGACGCCCTCGGAGAAACTCTAGGCGTAGAGGAAGACGAACTGGCCAGTCTGTTCGGTAGAACCTTCCGCCCGGGACCGATGGACAACTTCCAAAAATCCCTGGCCTGGCAGTGTTACCGAAGAGCTCTACCAGTTCGAGACAAGCTCTGCAGACACGGGCGCCCGGGCAGGGACCGTTCGAAAAAGATCTGTCCGAGATGCGTGCGAGACAAGGAAACCGTTGCGCACGCATTTGTACACTGCCCGGGCGTTACCGACCTGTGGGGCTATGTAGAACGACTATTGTCGCGGGTGGGACCAATCCAGCTGACCACCGAGTCTATTGTCATGATCAAACCGCCACCCTCCTTCAAAAACGAGGGAGAGGCGGTTTTCCTATGTGTTATGGCTATGGTGAAAGAGGTTATATGGTGGACGAGGTTAAAAGGGCTGAGGTCAGACACCTTTCTCTCCGGCGAGCAACTGATTCGTTTTTTCAAATATCATTTTGGAAGAAGAATCAGGATAGAGAGAGAGGTGCTGTTGCCCCAGCAAATTTTATAAAAAGTGGGTGAATGTGGCAAAGATGGCCCGAGTGGTTGGGCCTTCTCTCTATATAAGCCTGTAGGTTGAGGAAAAATAGAAAGAGAGGAGGGGAGTACTCAGTCTTGGTGCTCCTGGAGATGAGGGTTGTACATTTTTTCGGGGTGTGTACAACCCCTGTGTAACGCCTCCCCTCTATTGGGGATTTCAATTGTTATTTGTTATTTTATTAATAGTTTTATTTTCATATACCTGTATGGAAACTCCCCATTTGTATTTGTTCCCTTCTATTGTGCCCTTGGGGCTAATAAAGAAATTTATCTATCTATCTATCTATCTATCTATCTATCTATCTATCTATCTATCTATCTATCTATCTATATATCTATCTCTCTCTCTCTCTCTCTCTCTCTCTCTCTCTCTATCTATCTATCTATCTATCTATCTATCTATCTATCTATCTATCTATCTCTCTATCTATCTATCTATCTATCCATCTATCCATCCACCACCCACACACCAACCCACCCACATTATGGAGGGTCTCTCTGTTGACCACTGGCCACTGGTCTCTCTCCTCTGAGACAGTTTTGCCAAGCGTGTGTCTTTGACAGCATTTAACTGTTTAACGCTGTCCTAACGATGAGTTTTCTCATGTTTATATGTATTCTAATACATCTCCTTTCCACTCGATCAGATATAACATTGTTCTTTCATTAAAAAAATATATTTTTTGTAGTATATATTTGTTGTTTCCGGAATCGGTCCCACTGCGTAGCATTGTATAAAGGCCATTTAACACAGCCATGGGTCGACCTATGTCTCATGGGGGGAATTGGGCAGGAGAATCTCTTGGAAGACAGTCGCTAGACAGTATTTGTAAGTCAAAGATCCTGCCTTGTTATGCATTGTGTCAAGTGGATACTTATAGAAAATAAAGTTATAACCAGAATTTATTTGAGCCCTCAACTCGGATTTTTAGTTTTAGGATAGAATGTTTTAATTTAATACATGTTTGTATAACATTTTAATTCCAATTCTTACGCCAAGCTAACTTTGATATATAAAGTTGGATGTAGGGGGGGGGGGGGTGATATGTATTCTAAATTTTTGTTGATGAGGGTCCCCAAAAAACTAAAGTGAGCCGGGCTCCCTAAGGTCAAAATTGCATGGTCAAACTTGCATGTTAATGCTTTGCGACGTTCATCTTAATGACTTGGGCAATTTCTTTCATTGATTGAAAAACTGTACCATTCATCGTTGAAAGATACGGAGGTCCATACCATGTGTTGTTGTTGTTGTTGTTCCACCATTATATGTGTCTGATAAAAACCCCGACAATTTCAAAGGATATTAATTTCGTATTCTTTGAAGTATATATATATGAATATGCAAGAGTTTTGAGGCACGTCGTTTTAGTAGTAGTAGTGGTAGTAGTAGTAGTAGTAGTAGTAGTATATATATATATATATATATACATATTGTATATATATATATATATGTGTGTATATATATATACATATATGTATATATGTATATGTATATGTATATATATATATATATATATATATATATATATAGATATTATATATATATATATATACATATACATATGCATATAATATATGTATTCATATACCCATATATATATACTATACATATATAATATATATATATATATATATATATATATATATATATATATATATATATATATTTGAAAGTGAGCTTTCTTTTACAAAATGAAAAATAACCGAGGTGTCCTACACGAGTGAAAGTATAAAGAAAAAAAGATGAAATCGAAAATGCAACTGGAGTCTTATTTTTAAAATATATATATATATATTTATTTGGTTCCTTTACCGGTTTCGCAGTTCTTCTGCTTCTCAAAAGTAGAGTTGAGATGGAGGGTCTGTGGGTTTTCTCACATCTGAACTCTACTTTTGAAAAGCAGAAGAACTGCGAAACCGGTAAAGGAACCAAATAAATATATATATTTTAAAAAAGATAAGACTCCAGTTGCATTTTCGATTTCATCTTTTGTTCTTTATATATATATCTATATCTATATGAATGAATGTATATATAGTGTATTTTGCAATACACTGTATGCTTAATTAAAAGCATTTTGAAGACCTTACGCTATTGTTTTAAAGTTGTGACTATGTCACTTACTTCTTTTTTCAACAAGCAAGAAGTAAGTGACATAGTCACTATTTAAAAAAAATAGCGTAAGGTCTTCAAAATGCTTTTAATTAAGCATACAGTGTATTGCAAAATACACTGTATATACATTCATATATATATATACATCGCTATTTCAGAGCACCAATTCTAATATATATATATATATATATACATATATATACATATATTTATCAAAAAGACTATATATCAAATACCAATATTTTTTAGACAAACATAATAATGCGCTAACCTGTAGCATCCGTCTGAATATAAAATTTTAAGAATTTTTATAAAGTTATTTACGTATTGAGAACTTGTAAAAAATTGTAAAGAAAAGAGAATCGGATGATTCTTTTTCATGCAGCCTACACACACACACACACACACACATATATATATATATGTATATATATACACACACATATATAAATACATATATGTATATATATATATATATATACATATATATATATATATACATATATATACATATATACATATATGTATATATA
>CAXHJY010000173.1:0-20000 GCA_964016885.1 Eledone cirrhosa | reverse complement strand
GTTTTATGTGAGGCTGTATGTAGTTATTTTATCGATCTTCTTTATAGTTAATGATATATTTTGCTGAGGAAGGGTGCCACCTGTGATTCTTTCAGTTCTTCCAAAACTGGTAGAAGGACGGGAGGGGGGGGGGGGGTGTTTTCCTCTCACTAGAAACAGAATTCAAAGCTTTTGTCAGATTGGACACCATTTGTTGGCTGTTTATTATGGTAACTTGGGCGATGGATTAAGTAGAATACCTTCCCTATTCTGTCCGCTGGGGCTGCAGGGCTGCCAGCGCGTGGGACCCTATTTGCTCATAATAGTAGTTTCTTATAGAGGAAACAAGGCCAGCAGTTCTGAGGGAGGGAAAAGTCGATTAAATCGACCCCAGTGCGTAACTGGTACTTTACTTTTTCGACCCCCGTAAGGATGAAAGGCAAAGTTAACCTCAGTGGGATTTGAACTCAGATCATAAAGGGCCGTAACTCTATGCCGTGAAGCATGTTGTCCGACGCTCTACATATACTGCCAATCCACCGCCTTGCCTAATCTACCGGTTATAATACTGAAAGATAGAGAGAGCGGGAGAGGCGGAGGCAGTGACAGTGGGAGTTTGGTTCCTTTGTGTTCGGACCTGGTATATGTATATATTTATTTACCACACCACATTAATACTTTACATACACTTCAGTTTAAATAGCTGTAAATAGAACATAATCTCTAATACCCCATAATTACACGCAGAATAGCCAAATTGTTAAGGAGTTCGATACCTAATCGTTAGGTCCCGAGTTCGATTCCACTGAGTAGTAACTTGATCAAGTGTCATTAATCATATCATAGTTTCGTATTGACCAAGACCTTGTGAGAGACATTGGACTGTATGAACCTTTAATTCAAACGGGCAGCCTTATTACATTTTGTGACTCGTTAAATATCCCTGATTATTACATTAAGGGTATACCTCGGTCACTTGTTCGTTAATTTCATGAGCAATCATCGTCGAAATGGCCGGAGATCCATCCTACTAACCAACAAAATACCGATCCCTCCAAATAAATTCCACGTAACTTCTGTCTATTAAATTTAACCAATTTGGCGTTTATGATAGAGAGGACTCGACCAATGTACTGCAGTCTAAGATCGAACACGATCTTCTGTTTTCTAAACGATAGAATTGCAGAACAAACTGGAACAGAAAAATGCTGTCTTTTTCTTTAGGGAATTTCCACTTGAATGCCTGGAATGTAGAGTATTAAAATAAATTTGTGTGGACTTCAGAGTTGTTTCACCTATTTATTTGCTCAAACGAAATACTTGTAACAACTTATTACAATCTCCCTCTCTCTCTCTGTATATATATATATCTCAAATATATATATATATAAGATACGGAAGATGATGTGGTTGAGAAGAAGAGCAAAGCCTGGGCGGCGTGCCACAGTTTGAGATCGGTGTGGAAGTCGGACCTTCGTAAAGACCTGAAAATCCGCCTCTTCATTGCTGTAGTGGAGTCTGTGCTGCTGTACGGGTCTGAGACTTGGACACTGACCAAGAAACTCACTCAGATGGTGGACGGGTGCTACACGAGAATGCTGAGGATGAAAAACTCAGAGCTGTATGGGAGCCTCCCAAAAGTCAGCTCAAAAGTGACACAGAGGAGACTGAGGTTAGCTGGACATGCTCAACGACATCCAGAGTTGACATTGCACTCAGTGCTCCTGTGGAAGCCCCTACATGGACACACTGGAAATGGAAGACCAAGGTTAACGTATGCTGATGCCCTAAGGACAGACACTGGTCTATTGGAGACGCAGGACATGGCAGCGATAATGAGGGACAGAGACCGCTGGAGAGAACTCGTCCATGCATCTCGGGAATTTTACCCGCCCTAGATATATATATATATATATATATATATATATATATATATATATATATATATATATATATATATATATATATTCGGGTTTGAAGGTTCACCACTGGATAAAGCTGGTCAATTCCGTATGGTCAATCTTAATGTAATAATATGGAGAGTACTCAACGTAAAGCAGTTCAACCGTCTTCGTTTTTGTAGTTGGTGGTGCTATTACGGAGTTAAATATTATAATAAAATGACAGGAGGCTGGACTTGTCTAAATCCTTGAAAGGTTTATTATACTATGATCATTTCAATGAATCCGGTGATATCATCAGGTATTCGAAATACAATAAATGAATGTAATAGGTAAAATCCATGGTGCTGAAAATCAAAGACAGGAGGATGACCGACCATCTAGCATCTTCCACTTTAGCCGGTCGCCCTCAAGTGTTGGCTATTCGGTCTACTTGAGGCCATCTGGTGAGGGGGGTAAAGCTTTTAGTGTGCTACTACCCTCCCATATATATATATATATATATATATATATATATATATATATATATATATATATATATATATATATATATATATATATATATATATATATTGGAAGGTAGAGATCCGCGACGCCGAGCCGTTTCGGCTTATGTTCTGCAACCCTTTCTTGAGTTTCTGAACACCACAGACAGACTCTGTCTCTCCCCCTTTACCCCTCTCCCTCTCTCTATCTCTCTCTATCTCTCTCTCTCTCTCTCTTCTCTCATCTCTGTTGTTGTTACTGTTGCTGCAATTGTCGTACATGATGTTGTTGTTGTTGTTGTAGCTCAAGTTATTGTCCTTGCCCGACACTACTATTACTGCTCTTGTTGTTGCTACTTTCGTTGTTGTTGTTGTTACTGTTGTTGGTATACTCGTTGTTGTTGTTGTTGTTGTTGTTGTTGCGGGTGTTATTGTTCTTGTAATCGTTGTTGCTGATTAACCCTTGTAAGTGTATTTTACCATAGTCCCAGGACCACCTAAGTCCTTGTAAGTGTATTTTACCATAGTCCCAGGACCACCTAAGTCCTTGTAAGTGTATTTTACCTTAGTCCTAGATTTGAACTCACGAGATAATTGTTTCTACGCCTGGCACAAGGCCAACTATTTGAAAGGGGAGGGGGAAAGTCGATTAAATCGACCCCAGTGTATTACTGGTACTTTATTTTCTCGACCTCGAAAAGATGAAAGGCAAAGCTAACCTCGGTAGGATTTGAACTCGGAACATAAAGGAACATAAGACTATGATGATGAAAATGATGATTATGATGATGAATAAGGAAATATACAACTATGAACCCCCAAATTTATTACTCCTCCCCAACTCCTCTACCCCCCCCCCCCCCTGCAATCACACTCCCCCCCCCATAAAAACTAACAAAATATATCGAACCGAACACGAATAGACCTTTGACTATCAACAATAATGGCAGGTGTTGTGAGTATTGGGTTTATATTGGAACAAATCTACCACTGGGCGTATATAGGGTGGTGGTAGTGGTGGGAGTGTGGGTGGTGGTGGTGGTGGTGGGAGTGGTGGTGGTGGTGGTGGTGGTGCACACCCTCTGTATTATATGTATTATATGTAAGTTTTTTCATGTCTCAATCTTAAGTTATATAAATATTGAGTTTTGTCATATCTTACTCACTACCATGACTGGATCTTAACCATCTACTATGTCAGGGTATGTCATGCATCATCTTATTTTATCTGACGAGGACGTACTCCTGAAGTTAGCTCAGTACCTCTGAAATATGTATAATAAAATATACTTGATCACAATGAAGTTCTATTTTTGTTAATATCTGGAATGAATATATATATATTGTTGTTGTTGTTGTTGATGCTATTGTCCTTGTAGTCAATGTTGTTGTTATTGTTGTTACTGTTATAGTTGTCATTGTCAATGTTGTTATTGTTGTTGTCATTGCTGTTGTTGTTGTCATTGCTGTTGTTGTTGTCATTGCTGTTGTTGCTGTTGTTGTTGCTGTTGTTGCTGTTGTTGTTGTCGTTGTTGTCATTGCTGTTGTTGTTGTCATTGCTGTTGTTGCTGTTGTTGTTGCTGTTGTTGTTGTTGTTATTGCTGTTGTTGTTGTTGTTGCTGTTGTTGTTGCTGTTGTTGTTGTCATTGCTGTTGTTGTTGTTATTGCTGTTGTTGCTGTTGTTGTTGTTGTTGTTGTTGTTGCTGTTGTTGTTGTCGTTGTTGTCATCGCTGTTGTTGTTGTTGTTGTTGCTGTTGTTGTTGCTGTTGTTGTTGTAATTGCTGTTGTTGTTGTTATTTGCTGTTGTTGTTGTCATTGCTGTTGTTGCTGTTGTTGTTGTTGTTGTTGTTATTGTTGTCATTGCTGTTGTTGTTGTTGTCATTGCTGTTGTTGTTGTTGTTGTTGTTGTTGTCATTGCTGTTGTTGTTGTCATTGCTCTTGTTGTTGTTGTTGTTGTCATTGCTCTTGTTGTTTTCATTGCTGTTGTAGCTGTTGTTGTTGTTGTCATTGCTGTTGTTGTTGTTGTCATTGCTGCTGCTGTTGTTGTTGTTGTTGTTGTTGTTGTTGCTTTTCTCTTACTTTCACTTTCATTTTGTTCACTGCTGCTGCTGCTGTTAAATGTTGCTACTGTTGTTGTTGTTGTTGTTGTTGATGTTGTTGTTTCTATGGCGTTGTTTAAAGCAAGCATCGTTATTAGCTTACAGGCTGATCAAAAGTGTTTTAAAGGCGAATAAGATTGATGAGAGCCAGTTTAAAACGAAAGGAAATACGGAGGAAGACGTTCTTGTGTCGTTCCTGTCTTTCTTTTGTCTTTTCTTCTTTTTCTTAACCCCCCCCCCCCCCCGTACCTATCTTGATACAGCTAGCGTTTGTCTTCTTATATTCTTTTTGTTTTTCATTTCTTCTCTCTCATACTCCCCATTCTCTCTCTCTCCTTCTCTCTCTTTCTCTCTCTCCTTCTCTCTCTTTCTCCCTCTCTGCCAGTCTATCTGTCTCTCTTTCTGTCTGTCTGTCTCTCTCTCTCTTTCTGTCTCTCTCTCTCTCTCTCTCTCTCTCTCTCTCTCTCTCTCTCTCTCTCTCTCTCTATCTATCTATCTATCTATCTATCTATCAATCTCTCTCACTCCCTTTCTATCTGTATGTCTGTCTCTCTCTCTATCTCTCTCCCTCTCTCTCCGTCTCTCTCTCTCTCTCTCACTTTCTGCCTGTCTCTCTCTCTCTATCATCCTGTCCCTAATACTTATGCATGAGTGTGTGCGTATGTGTATGTGTGTATGTGTGTATGTGTGTATGTGTATGAGTGTATGGTGTATGTGTGTATGTGTATGAGTGTATGGTGTATGTGTGTATGTGTATGTGTGTATGTGTATGAGTGTATGGTGTATGTGTGTATGTGTATGAGTGTATGTGTATGAGTGTATGGTGTATGTGTGTATGTGTATGTGTGTATGAGTGTATGGTGTATGTGTGTATGTGTATGAGTGTATGGTGTATGTGTGCGGGCGCATATGTTTCTTATTAATTTTCCATCCTTCCTTTATCTTTCGTAAATTTTCTTATTTCCAGATACTCCCCCTCCCCCATAGGTTCTCTTCTCTCTAATAACCGCCATTTACATCTACCTTTCTATCTATCCCTCCTTGTCTTTGCCTCGGTCTGTCTTCCTTTACATTATATATATATATATATATATATATATATATATATATATATATATATATATATATATATATATATATGTAAGAGTTCTATTCAAATTGTTGGGATACAACAAGCAAATATTTTTATAACTGATATAGAGTACTCAACAAATATTTGGAGTAAAAATACGATATTAACAAATGGAAACTATATTTATAAAACCATATTTATTTCATTATACATATTTCAAGGAAACCAAGTTAAATTATGGTGTGCTTTCATCAGTTAAAATATAATATAGATCAGTTTTATAAATAAATATTGACATACCCTTAAATAATGCAACCATTGCTGTTGGAAGCTCCCGGACAGTGGAGTTATAGCGGTAATTATTAGTATTGGATATTTTTAAAAATATCCAACCTGCGTATAATATCAATATACACACTACACATGTTAGTAGAAAACAACCCGAGGGTGGTCTTTCTGCTAGTCTATATAAATATGTTGTTATGTGATTGAAACAAGAAACTGTACGTTAAACAATTAATAGACAATTCTGTTAACGTTCTGGTTAGATTATTATAAGCAAAACAATATGTTATGATATATCAGTTTAATATTTAACTCGTGTGTGTTTGTAACACTCGAGGAACACACGTTATGTTAACATATTTTTACACTCTATGTCTAGTTTGAAAATACATTAATAACCACAAACTGAAGTTGTTAAATGTATTCTGTTGGAAACCCGCTCTCACTATCAAATGTATATATGTATATATGCAGACACACACACACACACACACACACACACACACACACACACACACACACACACACACACACACACATATATATATATATATATATATGTATATATATATATATATATATATATATATATATATATGTATATATATATATATGTACATATATATGTATATACACATATATACATAGACAAAATGTATGAGGGGATTTATATATATATATATATATATATCAATGATATTAATAAATGGCAACTATATTTATAAAACCATATTTATTCTATTATATATATTTCAAGGGTACCAAAACTTTGGTACGCCCTCATCAGATAAAATACAATGTTTGGTTTATAAATATTGACATATCCAGGAATGAGACCTGAACAGTTCAAGGTTTACCTGACTAACCAGGAAAAACTTGAACCGTTAAGGTCTCATTCCTGGATATGTCAATATTTATAAACCAAACATTGTATTTTATCTGATGAGGGCGTACCAAAGTTTTGGTACCCTTGAAATATATATAATAGAATAAATATGGTTTTATAAATGTAGTTTCCATTTATTAATATCATTGATATTATACTCCAGAAAACTTGTCGAGTGCTTCGAATCTGTTATAAATACATATATAATTGTTGAATTACCAACAAATTAAATATCCCTTTGCTTATATATATATATATATATATATATATATATATATATATATATATATATATATATATATACATTTATATATACATTTATATATACATCTTTATATATATAATGTAGGAGGTGAGTTTTATTGTAGAACAATAAAGCAATGAAAATATCGGATAAGTAGCACCCAACAGTTTATTGGACTGGAGTATGTTGATTAGACACTACCTTGTTCACAAGTGTTTTTTTTTAAGCATCATATCATGTCTCCCTATTTTATCTGATGAGAACGCAAATATTGTCCCAGGATGATATTTGTTTTTGAAATGTGCATAATTAAATACATGGAACTTTTTTAACCATCTTTTAATTTCTTCACACACACACACACACACACACACACACACACACACACACACATATATATATATATATATATATATATATATATATATATATATATATATATATATATATATATGTATACATATATATACGTGCGTGTGTTGGACTTCGCAAGTGAGAGAACGAGAACTCAGTACATGAGTAGGAGTAGAGTGATAATAATAATATCATGGTTAAGTTAACACTTGATTTCTTTTCATGCTTACATATATATCCATACACACTCCATATATATATATATATATATGTATATATATATATATATATATATATATATATATATATATATATATATATATATATATATATATATATATATATATATATATATATATATATATATATATATATATATGGAGTGTGTATGGATATATATGTAAGCATGAAACAAAATCAAGTGTTATATATGTGTGTATATATATATATATGTATATATATATATGTGTCTGAGTGTCTATATAGTTATATGTGATATGTGTTTACGCATGTGCGTAAAAAACAAATAATTATATACACACAGTTGCAGAGACTTTCCGTTAATCAAGAGCTGATGTGTACAGTAGAGCATTTTGTTTGAAAAATGTTATAATGATTAATTGCACAAGATGCTATACAACAGAGGAAGCGAACACACAAACATATATATATATACATATATATATAATATATATACATATATATATATATATATAAATACACATAAATATATATGTATATGTATATATATATATATACACATATGTGTGTGTGTATGTGTGTGTGTATGTATATGACATATGTATTTTCTTAAACTATAATTAACCTTTCTGTTAAGTGTAATTGGTCTAATATTTTATATGTTAACTTATGTAACTAAGCACAGTTCTATTAGATTTATTACAATACAGTCTGTAAATAAGTGATTTATATGCGGTAGGTATATTACGGAATGGCGTAGAATTGGCAAAGTGGTTAGAACGTCGAATAGAAAGCTTTCTGATATTCGTCCCGCCGAGATCAATTTGCCTTTCATCCTTTCGAGGTCGATAAAAAATGTATTGGTTTTGTATAGGGGTCAATTCTTCTCATTTTCCTCTCTCTCATTTTCTAGCTTTCTCTGGAAGAAATCTGCTGTAGTCAGGCCTGGAGAGGGACGGGCTCCGCCAGGCTTTAAAATGCCTAAGAAATGCCGTAGTCAATACATCGCCCCTACGACTCTATCAGGAATTACGGAACCATACATATATACATAATTTCGGTAATAGAAAGTCGTGTTGGTTAGTGGTTATGGGGATCAGCTCACGAAAGCAATGTCAGGAGTTCCTTTCCAGGAGGAGGGTTGTGTCATTATACAAGACAATATATTTCACATTGCTTCATTTCGCTGACAAAAATGAGTTGTAACTGTAATTCAAAGTGCCAACCTTGTCACACCCTGCGTGATGCTGAATCTCCCTGAGTACTGCTCTCGACTCCCATGTAATAGGAGTGGTGGGGGTTGAATAAGCGGTGCGGTTGGAAAATCGGTTATTTTTCTAGGTTGTCTCCGTTGATTTTTTAAAAAAACCCCAGAATTAGTCGTTTAGTTTACATATTGAGACCCCAAAGCATCCTATATATTTTATAACGTATGTGATTTCAAGTAATGTTCTTTTTTTTTTGTCAAGTATAATATTTTTTAATATATAAAGAAAATTAATTGTCGCGGGAATGCTACCATTAAAAATATAATTTCGCCGGAGATGGATAAACAAAATTTAATAAGCGGGTGGCGGGGTGGGATGAGAGCGGCAGGAGGTGGAAAAAATCTGAAAAATTAATCAGTGTGGGATAGGGGAAGATTATTCGAGACCCGAGAGTACGTTAAATATACATCCCTCTGTGGAATGTATCCACATCCGAGCTTACTTCACGAGCAGTTTGTTCTGATTTTCGAATCAACTGGTACACTATTTGTCAAACACAAAAAATACAGTAACACTACAAGTACAAATATTTGTCTGTTATGTACAATATATGGTTTGTCTGAAAAGCAGCCCTTAG
This sequence comes from Eledone cirrhosa, assembly GCA_964016885.1. NCBI lineage: Eukaryota > Metazoa > Mollusca > Cephalopoda > Octopoda > Eledonidae > Eledone > Eledone cirrhosa. The sequence continues at coordinate 10,649 of CAXHJY010000173.1, read as the reverse complement.
ACCCCCATTTGCTCACTATAGTGAGAGATGGAGAGAGCCGGAGAGACAGTGGTTCTATTGTGTTCGGACTTGGTACGGATCTGCCAACTTCTAAAAGCCCAAAAAAGTACCATGAAAAAATGTGCCCCAAAACGGGGAGAAATGACGCAAAATGAAGAGATTTTACATAATGAAAGCTATACCCATTTTCACAAGAGAAGACATCTCGCACCCACACCAAAGTGGGTGAGAGATCTCCCTGTCGGACGGGAAGAGTTGATAGGTCTGCTGGTATATATTTATATATTTATTTACCACATCACATTAACTGTATATTATATATATACTAGGCCACCCGTGACCCAACTGGTCTCGTTCACTTCAAAATATTTTTTTGAAAGTCATGTTCACTTAAAAATAATTTTTACAGCTCTCTCTCTCTATCTATGATTCTCTTTCAATCTACTCTCTCACAGCCTCTATCTCTTTCTCTCTCTCTCTCTCTCTCTCTCTCTCTCTCTCTCTCTCTCTCTCTCTCTCTCTCTATTTATGAAGATACCTGGAAAAATCCCGTATCTCGGGAACCCGTGCTCCGATTTACGCGACAATTGTTTTATTCCATTTGTATTCCCATTTCAGGGGCAACATCCTTTCAAAGTATTTTCCCATTATGCGCTGTATTGGATGTATGAAATTACAGACAAGCACACAATCACAGAGTTTTAGTAGTATATAGATATACTGTATATATTTTATGTATATATACATATGTAATATGTCCATTTAATTATTCTGTTTTTATTTGTATCATAGTTAATGCTTTTGTATATATTGTAACATAACCTTTTGCTCTAGCTCTCGTTTTTTAAAATTATATTGGCCTTCTTTTGAAACATGTTTTGGTATTATGAGTAAGAAAGGGAACTGGTGGGAAATTAACAAAAGAAAATGTTCAAAGACTCCTCCTCCTCCTCCTCCTCCTACTACTACTACTACTACCACCACTTCTACTACTACTACTACTACTACTACTACTACTACTACTACTAGTACTACTGTAGCTGCTGCTGCTGCTACCACTACCACCACCACCACCACCACCACCACCACTACTACTACTACTACTACTACTACTACTACTACTACTACTACTACTACTGCTGCTGCTGCTGCTACAATATAATGTAATTTGCATATATTAAAATATAATTTACATTGAAGATATACGTCAGGGTTATAATTTACATAAGTTTCAGAATAAAATTTTACATTGAGGAAAAGAAAAGAAAAAAAATCAAAATATTCCCTTCTTGAAGAAAGAACGAAAGAAAGACAGAAAGAGAGAGAGGGGTGGGGGAGAAGGGGGAGGAGAAAGATGTAGCATGTGATATCTTAACGTCTTTATTGTTAGTTGAAGTCTTATAATTTACATATGTAACTTAGGGAATATCATGATAGAGACGTGTGTGTGTGTGTGTGTGTGTGTGTGTGTGTGTGTGTGTGTGTGTGTGACCTCATGGATATATCACACATACTCACACGCAAAAACAAGCCAATCACGTGATATATCATAGGATAATAAACAAGGGTTATATTTCAGGAATAACTTACATCTCACATATCAGAGTATCATTATTTCTGTCTAAATTGGGTAGTGGATTGGCAGTATTGGTAGAGCATCGGACACTCTGATTCGTGGCATAGAGATAAGGCCCTTTACGTTCTGAGTTCAAATCCAGCCGAGGTTAACTTTGCCTTTCATTTTTACCAGCTGGATAAAATAAAGTACCAGTCACGCACTGGGGTCGATTTAATCGACTTTCTCTCTCCCCCAAAATTGTTGGCATTGTGCGTGCCACACACACACACACATGTATATATATATATATATATGTGTGTGTGTGTATGTATGTTTGTGTGTAAAAGGTAAACAGAAATAACAACACAATCGGTACAGTATATTGAAGGGATATATTAGGTTAACGCTTGATATAGCAAGGAGAGGGTCTTAACGTTTCGGACGCTAGTCCTTCATCAGAAGAAAGAATGAGAAATAAGATAGATTGAGGGGACGGCCGGCTTGAAGCTCCAACCGTTAAGGTTGTCTTTTTTCCGGGTATGTCAATATTTATTTATAAAACAAATCTGTATTTTATCTGATGAAAGCGCACCATAATTTGCCTTGGTTGCCCTTGAAATATGTAAAATAAAATAAATATGGTTTTATAAATATAGTTTCCATTTATTAATATATTGTATATATATATATATATATATATATATATATATATATATATATATATATATATATATAATATATATGTAAATATGATAATAATGGAGCTGCGGCGTTGCAAATGGGCTACATATGAAAAAGTGAGTCCTTCATCAGTGAACCTCCAACCGTCCTAGGCATTTCATCGCTTTAAGGGCCATATACCTCAGGTTGGTGCGAACAACGGCTAAAAAAAGTCGTTGGGACACGTAAATAAAGAGAACGTTAGGGTGAACAAACAAAATGGTTTAAGCAACAGAAAGTGAGAAGAAAGAGACAAGTCCCAGATTTCTATGAATATAAACTCGATAAAATCGTGAACGAGAGAATAAAGACCATCAAACCTGGTTGAAATGTGAGCAAGGAAGGAATTTCGCACAGGTCTAACGGGGGGAAGAAGAAGGGATCTGGTCATATATATATATATATATATATATATATATATATATATATATATATATATATATATATATATATGCGTATGTAGTTGACGGACGAGAGAAAAGAGTACTCAATACCTAAGTAGATTTTAAATATTCATTTATTATGGCTATGTAGTAAGTCTTGATATACACGTATGTGTGTGCTATGGAAGAACTTTTCATTTCCAACTAGTAAGTAATTGTTCCTACTTTTGGCACAAGGTCAGCAATTATCCCAGCGTATTACTGGTACTTTATTTTATTGACCCCGTAAGGATGAAAGGCAAAGTCAACCTCGGCGGGATTTGAACTCAGACTGTAAAGGGACGTAACTATGCTGGAAAGCATGGCGTAGTAAGTAATACGTCCGAGTGACATCTGCTAATTCTAAGAGACTCTGAACCGAAATCAGAGATAACCGTATTTCTTTAACACAATGACATTAAAAGATTGGCGGCGGACGGTAGTCGTGGTCTGTGGTGGGGGCGGAGACGGCAGGTTGTAGCAATGTTGGCTGGTGCTTGTGGCGACGGAAGTTGAGAACTGGTGACGGCAGCTGGTGGCTGGTGGCACCGAGCAATAGTAATAGTTGGTGGCGGACAGCACTTGTAATAGCTGTGACCGGCGGCGGAAGACAGTAATGGCGGTTGTGACGGTGGTCGTGTGCTGTAGTGGTGGCTGGTAGAGGCGGCGGCGGTGGTGGTGTGCTGTAGTGGTGGCTGGTAGAGGCGGTGGCGGCGTGCTGTAGTGGTGGCTGGTGTCGTCGGTGGTGATGGTGTGCTGTAGTGGTGGCTGGTGTCGGCGGCGGTGGTGGTGTGCTGTAGTGGTGGCTGGTAGAGGCGGCGGCGGTGGTGGTGTGCTGTAGTGGTGGCTGGTGTCGGCGGCGGCGGTGGTGGTGGTGTGCTGTAGTGGTGGCTGGTGTCGGCGGCGGCGGTGGTCGTAGGCTGTAGTGGTGGCTGGTAGAGGCGGCGGTGGCGTGTGCTGTAGTGGTGGCTGGTGTCGGCGTCGGCGGCGGTGGTGGTGTGCTGTAGTGGTGGCTGGTAGAGGCGGCGGCGGTGGTGGTTAGGGGCTGTGGGTGGGAAGTGATGGGATTTGATGGAAAAATTTCCAAATAATTCCTTCTCTTTGAATTCTATAGATTGGTTGCGTCTGACATATTGAATTATTTTGCTGAGTCAAAACCTACATTTGCTGTGACTGTCAATGATTGATTACTTCTGCAATTCTTGTTGTTGTTGTTGTTGGAGTTGTTGTTGTTGTTGTTGTTGTTGTTGTTGTTGTTGTTGTTGTTGTTGTTGTTGTTTTTGTTGTTGTTGTTGTTGTTGTTGTTCTTCTTCTTCTTCTTCTTCTTCTTCTTCTTCTTCTTCTTCTTCTTCTTCTTCTTCTTCAAACAGTTACACACATACACACACATATATAGATATGTAAGTTTGTGTGGCAGGCATTCTCACAGTCACACATAAAACCTACATGCATCCATTCATATATATATATATATATATATATATATATATATATATATATATATATATATATATATATATATTACAATTCATATATATATATATCCATTCATATATATATATATATATATATATTACAATTCATATATATATATATATCCATTCATATATATATATATATATATATATATATATATATATTACAATTCATATATATATATATCCATTCATATATATATATATATATATATATATATATATATATATATATATATATAATAATAATAATAATAATAGTAATAATAATAAATTTGAAGACTAAAATCCAACGATTCTTTGCTTAAACTTTAATCTGTTAATTTAATGAATATATATATATATATATTGTTTGACCTGTTTAGCTTGATTTGTTTTTTGGCTTCGGTGGTTTAATGCCTTCTTAACCACTTTTCAGTCTGTATGGCGTTTTAACATATTGTTTAGCTCTAGTTTTTCTTAACTATTGGAGCGCTTGCCTGCATTTCTACCATTTTGCGTTTCGTTTCGCTTTTTCTACCAGCCAAAATGCGATTCTCGCTGAATTTATATATATATATATATATATATATATATGTGTGTGTGTGTGTGTGTGTGTGTGTGTGTGTGTGTGTGTGTGTGTGTGTGTGTGTGTGTGTGTGTGTGTGTGTGTGTGTGTGTGTGTGTGTGTGTGTGTGTGTGTGTGTGTGTGCGTGTGTGTGTGCGCGTGTGTGTGTACGTGTGTGTGTGTATGTGTGTACGTGTGTGTGTGTATGTATAGAGCGAGAGAGAGTTAGCTAGTTATGAAATCGAGTCAATATAGGTTTAGAAAGCAGCTACAATGTAAGTTTGACATACTTTGATTAACTGTATTAACGTTTGTATATATAACTGTATATATAACTGTAGATAACTGTTTTAACATTTGTATATAACTGTATTAACTGTATATATAACTGTATATAACTGTTTTAACATCAGTATATATAACTGTATATAACTGTATTAACATTTGTATATAACTGTATGAACTGTATATATAACTGTATATAACTGTTTTAACATCTGTATATATAACTGTATATAACTGTATTAACATTTGTATATAACTGTATGAACTGTATATATAACTGTATATAACTGTTTTAACATCTGTATATATAACTGTATATAACTGTTTTAACATTTGTATATAACTGTATTAACTGTATATATAACTGTATATAACTGTATTAACTGTATATATAACTGTATATAACTGTTTTAACATCTGTATATATAACTGTATATAACTGTATTAACATTTGTATATAACTGTATGAACTGTATATATAACTGTATATAACTGTTTTAACATTTGTATATAACTGTATGAACTGTATATATAACTGTATATAACTGTTTTAACATTTGTATATAACTGTATTAACTGTATATATAACTGTATATAACTGTATTAACATTTGTATATATAACTGTATATAACTGTATTAACATTTGTATATAACTGTATTAACTGTATATATAACTGTATATAACTGTATTAACATTTGTATATATATTTGTATATAAAAAATATAGACACTTCAACAGCATTCTAATCAAAGTGTGTATACATTTTTGGGGGACATCCTGTATATATGTGAGGGTCGAAAAAGTAATATTTCAATCTGAATATTAAATATATGAAGTTAGAAAATATCCGGAACTGTTTTTTGTCTTTTTTAAAAAAACTTCAATGTGTTGACGGACAAATAAGTGAGAGACGAAGAGAGAGAGAGAGGGAGAGAGAGAGAGAGAGAGAGAGAGAGAGAGAGCGAGAGGGAGAAAGAGAGGGGTGAGAGACAGTGTGAGAGAGAGAGAGATAGGTGAGAGACAGTGTGTGAGAGAGAGAAAGACTGACAAAAAGTGAATGTATATATATATATATATATATATACAGTGTCCTCAAAAATGTATACATACTTTGATTACCTGTACAGGTAATGCGGCTAAAGTGCGTATACATTTTGGGGGACAACCTATATATATATATACATATATATATATATATATATATATATATACATATATATATATATATATATATATATATATATATATATATATATATATATATATATATATATATATATATATATACACACACACATATATATATATATTTACATACATGTATATATGTATATATATATATATATATATATATATATATAAATATATATATATATACATACATGTATATATATGTATATATAGTGTATGTTGGTGTTGAAAGTATTTATTAACAGTATCTTTCTTTCTTATTGTTATTGTTGACTTCTAGTGGGGTTTTTGCGTTTGTGGTTGTGTGTGTGTGGTTGTGTGGTTGTGTGTGTGTGGTTGTGTGTGTGTGGTTGTGTGTGTGTGGTTGTGTGGTTGTGTGGTTGTGTGTGTGAGGTTGTGTGCGATCTGAGGGGGCGTTGCTAACGATGAAATGTTGTAAGATTTGAATAAAGACAAGGAAGGCCTTATCAGTCACCTCTAACGTCACGATCAGATCAGAACTGACGTAATAAGACAGGAAACTGGAGAGTGGAACGGAAGCCAGAAACGACATATATATATATATATATATATACATACACACACATACATATATACTATATCAAAATCCGCTAGAATTATGAATCTCTTGGTGAATAATAAAAAGATTTTTACAAGTTTTTAAGTGCAATGTTGGTGGGCTAGATTTATTTTTTTTCTATCCATTCACTTATTTATTGGAGAAGGGTCATGTTTACTAGAAAGTGTACGAGTACTCTTAGATTAATGTCTTTGACAAGAAGATTGAAAGAATGTATATTTTTTCCTATGGAGCTTTTACTAAGTTGTCGGATTATGACAAAGTTTTCCGACCCACGCGATAATCATGCTTTTATACTGTACACAGTATATCTCATCGTGGGCTTGTAACTAGTGTCTCCCCCCCCCCCCTCCGGAAGTCTAGTAGGGTACTCGGTCGATAATGAAATCCTGATACTGGATTGAAACTAGTCCGGCTGGTCTTACATTTCCCACCCAAGACAAATTCTGCCTATAAGGTTTACATTTATCTATTATATATATTGTTATATTTGGGGACTCACTGTTTGGTTTGGATCGGTTTTCGCTTCTGTATATTTTATATCTCTATAGTTAATCTATGTTCATCAGTGACGGGCCAAAGGTTAAAAAAAAAAATATATATATATAGTCTATCCAAGTTCTTTCATGACACACCTGTGACATCATTAGTGGTACTGTTATGTTTCCTCCCGTTGTATTGTAATATTCAAAAAAATATTATATACATTATTGGCTAAAATCTATTCTTGTACTCAGTAGGGAAAGTGAGTGGCTTAGAATTTCGGCTATTCAACTTATAGTAAGGTGGTGAGGTCGATTCCCTGCGATTCGTGTGTGTCTATCATTGAGACACTGTATTTCACGTTGTTCTATATTACACAGTTGGTAAGAATAACTTGCCTCTATACATCGAAGGGTCAACCTTGTTACACACAGTGGCACTCAGGACCTCCACACTTGTAACGTTAAAGGTTCACATGTGACAGGAATGCTCAGTCACTTACATGTTAATTTCACGACCACGCTAGTTCTTTCTGTGTACTATTGGAACATTTCTACTCGGTACCAAAGTCCAGTAATCTGTATAACGTACTCACAGACACACACAAAACACAGATTGTCCTGCTATTTCTAACAGGTCAATCGACTATGCAGATACCCTCATGTTGGCTTGCCCTAATTGACAATGTTTTTTGTTCTTTATTGATGTGGGTGAGGGGCAGTAGGTGGTGACATAGGGGTCTTTTACGGTGGTGATGATGGGGTTAGTAGTTATTACAGCAGTGGATGTGAATGTATATGAAAAAGCAGAAAACCACAACACTGAATTCGGACGAAGATGGATGGACGGGAAGGATGGCCGAGTGACCAGAACTCTTTAGCAAAATTCTTGTCATATCCAGTGGACGAACTCGGACCTGACATTATCCCTGCGAGGTCATGTGACATGAGCTTCCTCACTTCCGGTAACCATTGTACACATTGACAGTGATCATTCACACAGCTAGCTCAGATAATTTCCTCGGTCTGTTGTTTCAGCATCACGTCATCACATTTATCTACCTCTTTACATTACACATGTATATATATATATATATATATATATATGGGAGTGCGGGCTAGTATGTATGTATATATGTCAATCTCTCTTTAGTTCTCTTCCACATACATGCGTACACACACACCACACATTCATATATATGTGTATATATATATACATATATATGTGTATATATATATATATATATATATATATATATATATATATATATATATATATATATATATATATATATATATATATATATATATATATATATATACACACACATATACAGATGGAGAGAGCTGAGAGATGTATTTACCATTTTCTCTCTCATATCCTATAGAACAAGTGTATGTTTATACCCAGAAACAGTCATATTAACCACTAAGACAGGTGCTGTTACTTAACACATATATATATATGCACAACAGCAAAAACACTATAATAATCCCCCAAAACAAGTGTACACATCCCACAACAGAACTATTGTAGTAAACACACACAATTCTACACATCTATATACTCTTTGTGTGTGTGTATTTCCTTTTGATTGTGTTTATAATTTGCAATGCATTGATTGGTATGGTAGTAACCTAATCTATGGTACCTCTTGTATGTAATACACTTGATACATATGTAGAGTGATGGACAGACACCTCGTATGTATCATGGTATGGTCCACCACACTACATTAAAACATATGTAGAGTGATGGACAGACACCTCGTATGTATCATGGTATGGTCCACCACTCTACACTTGATACATATGTAGAGTGATGGACAGATACCTCGTATGTATCATGGTATGGTCCACCATGATACGTACGAAACATATGTAGACTTTAAAGATATGTTTTAAGTATAACTTGGTACTTCTATTAATGTATATATATATTAAGGGAGAGGTGTTAAAATCTGCACTTGTATCTATATATAGTGCAGTATATATCTATATACATGCCTGAATGTATGTATATATATGCTTGAAAGATATGTATATATATAAATAAATAGAGATGATATAAAGTATATATCTTTCGTTTATTACTATTATATATATATATATATATATATATATATATATATATATATATATATATATATATATATATTTATTAAAATAACAGATTAAAGTTTAATACATATTTGCTCTACGGTTCTTATATATTTGAAATATATTTATACTTATCGAGCCCTCTTTGGATTTTAGTCTTCAAATTTATTATTATTATTACTATATATATATATATATATGTGTGTGTGTGTGTGTATGTGTGAGTGTATACGTCTGCACGTGTATATATGTGTGTGTACATATGATAGTATGTGACTGCGTAAATCCCATAGACAGAAAGAGAAAAAAAAAAAAAAAAAGGGGGGTTTGTGATAATCACTCCAAGAGAATTGGATCAAGGCTAGTGTTGTGAAATATCAAATGTGGCCTTAACACCGGGCAGCTGCCCTCTTACGTCGGTTTAACAATACAAAGGGCGACAACTAAGGAACTGCTATTATAATAGCGAAACAGGAAAGCGAACAAAACGTGATCTCATCCATGGCATTAGAAAAATAGGGAAGCGATGACTACTTTATATTAAATGGGAAAAGATTAGCCATAACTGGACTGACATGAAGGCTGACCACATCAAATGTTAAGAGGTCAAACTTAGCTATTATTCTCATTCACTTTTTCATTACATATACATATATATATACATATATATATATATATATATATATATATATATATTTCACTCCTTCTATCTATTTCTCTCTTTCTCTCCGCCTGTCTTTCTCCACCTCTTTCACTCCTCTCTATTTCTCTCTTTCTTCGTCTCTCTCTCTCCCCTCTCACTGTTACTCCTCTGATTCTCTCCATCTCTCTCTGTCACACCTACAACGTAAGAATATATTGTTGTTCTGTGCGATGATCGTGGTGTCCGTGGCAGCCATGTTGAAAAGCCTGTCCAGCTCCGATTATAAATATGTCCTTTATCGAAACTTAACTTCAACAATCTACACATTATTATTATTATTAAAGTCAGATTTAATATCTCAAAATTGCAGGTCATACAAGGGTTAAAAATATGTCCGTGTGTGTGTGTGTGTGTGTGTGTGCGTGCGTGTGTGTGTGTGTATGTGTGTATGTATGTGTGTGTGTGTGTGTATGTGTGTGTGAGACCATTTCATCACTATATGATTTGTGGAGTTGTATATATATATATACACACACGCACACATACACACACATACACACATTCACATAATAGACGCATACACACACATACACACATACACATACACACATACACATATACAAACACACATATACACACACACA
>CAXHJY010000172.1:12500-15412 GCA_964016885.1 Eledone cirrhosa | reverse complement strand
TATATATATATATATATGTGAGTGTGTGTGTGTCTCTCTCTCTCTCTCTCTCTCTCTCTCTCTCTCTCTCTCTCTCTCTCTCTCTCTCTCTCTCTCTCTCTCTCTCTCTCTCTCTCTCTCTCTCTCTCTCTCTATATATATATTTTAATATAGAAAAACTTCAATATATATATCTATATATATATATATATGTATGTGTGTGTATATATATACACATATACATACATATGCACATTGATACACATTCATAACTACAATGTATAAATAAATAATTATATATATATATATATATATAGAGATATATATACATACATATCGCATGTACACACTTTCTTATACACACTCTCTCCTATTCACATAAACACATATATATATATATATATATATTACGTATATAGAAGATATACATATATATAAGATATATATATATATATATATATATGTATATAGAAGAGAGAGAGAGAGAAAGTGTATATCTTATATACACTTTCTCTCTCTCTTCTATATACATAAAGATATAAATTACACAATAATCAAAACTATGCTCAAAACATTTTATTGCTGAAAATCGTTTCTTCCAAACTTTGGTATGGAATCATCAGAGCACTAGCAAAGTTTAGACATATAATTAAACTTCCTATTCGACAGAACAATCATATAGATACATATATATTAATGTTGTCATCAACAGTTTCATATTTACAGAATGGAGTGGATGTGACAGAGATTACAAGGGAATAGTATAACAATTAAAGAGGCACAGAGTGGAATGGATGTGACAGAGATTACAAGAGAATAGTATAACAATTAAAGAGGCATTAAGGCAGAAAGTTACTCGTAAAACGAGGACATTAGCAGTACATATGCAAGCGTATAGAGAGTGCAAATATGTTAGGCATATACAGGATAGCTAGGTAGGAAACAGGCAATGGTACTAGGCATATATATTACAAGTTCACCATGTACAGTATATACACATGCGCTCTCTTCTATACCCATAAACATATATATATATATATATATATATATATATATATATATATATATATTACATCATCATCATCATCATCATCTTCGTTTAACGTCCATTTTCCACTCTAGCATGGGTTAGACGGGAGTTGTCCCACTTGAGGCAAGGTTGGTCGGGTGACCGTGTCTCGCTCATATAGGACTATCTGGCAGGTTTTCTATGGCTGGATGCCCTTGCTAACACCAACCACATTTACAGTGTGGAACTGGGAATATATATATATATATATATATCATCATCATCATCACCGTTTTACGTCCGTTCTTCCACGCTAGCATGGGTTAGACGAATATTTATATAAAATATAAAGGTTTACATATACATAAAGTCATAGATATATATGTTTTGCAACTGGTCACGTTGTGGCTCAATGAAGAATTAATAAATTAAATAATCAGAGCAATATATCAATAATCATGTCCTTAGAATCACTAGATAAAATATATACCATTTCTTCTCCCAATTAGCATAACTAACCATATAAAAAATCAATTAGACCAAGCTATAAGAATAAAGGCTCCTATGAAGAAATTTTCGACAAATAACCGAAAGCAGCCTTTTCGCGGTGGCCCCAATAGAGTATTTATCCAACATTTCAACAGCATGTGGAAACTGACTAAATATACCGTCAACCATACACAATTAGGTGTAAATTCAAACTTGGAAGAAATGTGTACATACCGTAATTATATCTCTACCATGGTTTCATCCGTATTTTTAGACATCCAATAACATATTATGTCCGCTTTCAGTTATTTGTCGAAAATTTCTTCATAGGAGCCTTTATTCTTATAGCTTGGTCTAATTGATTTTTTATATGGTTAGTTATGCTAATTGGGAGAAGAAATGGTATAGATTTTATCTAGTGATTCTAAGGACATGATTTATGATATATATATATATATATGTGTATAGAAGAGAGCGTGTGTGTATATATACATGTATATATATCTTCTCTTGTTTATTTCTTCTCTCTATCTCTCTCGTAATATTTTTTATCTTTATCCCCTTATATCTTCTCTCTCTCCAGTGTCGTTTAAATAAACGGTTGTTTTTCAATTATTTACATATTCATTTGCATATTCACACATAAGTTTGAATAATCCCTAATATATTTCCACTATCCAGTGAATTTCCAACCGATAAGGTATGTTTTTCATGGGTATGTCTCTATTTATAAAACAAACTATGTATTTTATCTGATGAAAGCGTACCAATGTTGTCTTGGTACCCTTGAAATATCTATAATTGTTTCTACTTTAGGCACAAGGCCAGCAAATACCCAGTGTATTACTGGTACTTTATTTTATCGACCCCGTAAGGAAGAAAGGCAAAGTTAACCTCGGCGGGATTTGAACTCGGACCGTAAAGGGACGTAACTCTATGCTACAAAGCATGGCGTCCGACCCTCTACCGATACTGCCAATTCACCGCCCTTGAAATATATATAATAAAATACGATATTAAACAAATGGAAACTATATTTATAAAACCATATCTATTTCATTATACATATTTCAGGGATACCATATTAAAAATATGGCATGCCTTCTTCAGATAAAATACAATATATAAGCAGTTTTATAAATAAATTTGATGTACCATAAAATATTGATCAACTTCCATTTAAAAAAGTTGGTTTGGTATATCTACTCCAAAACTTGTTGAGTGCTTTATATCAGTTATAAAATATTTACTCGTTGTAACCCAACAATTTTAAATAAAATTTTGCATATAATAAAATAAATATGGTTTTATAAATATAGTTTCCATTTATTTAATATCATTGAATATTTACTCCAGTAGCTTGTTGAGTGCTCTAAATCAGTTATAAACATTTATGTTTGTCAGACTTCCAACAAATTAAATACCCCTTCTACTT
>CAXHJY010000172.1:2500-5000 GCA_964016885.1 Eledone cirrhosa | reverse complement strand
GTATTTGTGTATATATATATCTTTGTATATATATATGCGTGTATATATGTATGTATGTGTGTGTATATATATATATATATATAGATATATCACACATTATCATGTGTGTGGTATATATGTGACATATGTGACATATATATATATACATATATATATATATGTAGGAGGTGAGTTTTATTGTAGTACAATAAAGCAATGCAGATATCGGATAAGTAGCACTCTACAGTTTATTGGACTGGAGTATAAATAATATAAAATCAAAAGATGGTTAAAAGAGTTCCATGTATTTTATTATGTGCATTTCAAAAACAAATATCATCATGGGATGATATATCTGATGAGAAGGCAAATATCACCCCATGATGATATTTGTTTTTGAAATGCGCATAATAAAATACATGGAACTCTTTTAACCATCTTTTGATTTTATATGTATTATATAATATATACACTCACACATGTATGAACATATATATATATATATATACATACACATATATATATAACAATATATATATATATATATATATACACACACATATATATAACAATATATATATATATATATATATTCATACATGTGTGAGTGTATATATTATATAATACATATAAAATCAAAAGATGGTTAAAAGAGTTCCATGTATTTTATTATGCGCATTTCAAAAACAAATATCATCATGGGGTGATATTTGCCTTCTCATCAGATATATCATCAAGCTTGTCTTTATTGACTTATATCGAGACAGACAAATTGTATTCACTTTAATTAGTTTATTTCATTGATAGCTAACTTTGTCTGTTACAATGCAAACACGTTTTGTGTTTATCATATATACTAATGTATAACATGTATATATATATATATATATATTTATACATGTTAGCGTGGAAGATAGACGTTAAGCGATGATGATGATGATGCTGATGATGACATATATATAAACCTATGTTCGTGTGTGATATCATCTAGTGAAAGTCGCATACACACAGGGGAGTCATCGGTTGTGCAACCAAGTATTGATTACCTATAATGCAGCACTGTTTCACTTTGTAATATCTTTGAGAATGGCATGGTTGGAAGTGACAACTGTTTCATGTCACTTAAAGAATTCCTTTAGTTAAGTCATTATCGACCCCCCCTCGCCCCCATCATTACCATCATCACCACCATCATCATTGTCACCATCACCACCATCACCATCATCATCATTGTCATCACCATCACCATCATCACTGTCACCATCACTGTCACCATCATCATCATTGTCACCATCATCATCATCATCATCATCACCATCATTACCATCATCATCATCACCATCATCACCGCCATCACCATCACCATCATCATTGTCACCATCATTGTCACCATCACCATCACCACCATCATCACCACCATCACCATCGTCACCATCACCATCATCATCGTCACCATCACCATCATCACCACCATCACCATCATCACCACCACCATCATCACCACCATCACCGCCATCACCATCATCACCGCCATCATCACCATCATTGTCACCATCGTCCTCGTCATCATCCTCATTTCATCATCATCATTTCTCTCCAGCCGTCACATATCCTCTGTAGTTGCTGCCCATGCCTCCCGTGGTCGTCCTCTACTGCATCTTCCTTCCACTGGCATTTCTTGGCACTTCTTTACCCAGCAGTCATCCTCCATGCGCACCACATGTCCATACCAACGCAGTCTTCTCTCCTGCACATTACAGTTTATCCCTCTTATACACACACACACACACAGATATATATATATATATATATATATGTAAAGTTATGTTGGTACCACAACATCCAGTCCGAAACAAATGAGGTCGTGTAGGTGTCACAACAAAAACACACACAGTCCACGCTGTAATGTGGCCGTGTAGGTAACACGGTAAAAACCTCCCAGTCCACACTGTAAACGTGGTTGGTGTTAGGAAGGGCATCCAGCTGTAGAAAACCTGCCAGACAGTCCTATGCGAGCAAGACAACCACTCTTGCCTCAAGTGGGAAAACTCCCGTCTAAACCTATGCAAGCGTGGAACATGGACGTTAAACGATGATAATGATGATGATGATACAGTATATATATATATATGTAAAGTTATGTTGGTACCACAACATCCAGTCTGAAACAAATGAGGTCGTGTAGGTGTCACGACAAAAAAACACACAGTCCACGCTGTAATGTGGCCGTGTAGGTAACACGGTAAAAACCTCCCAGCCCCACACTGTAAACGTGGTTGGTGTTAGGAAGGGCATCCAGCCGTAGAAAACCTGCCAGACAGTCCTATGCGAGCGAGACAACCACTCTTGCCTCAAGTGGGAAAACTCCCGTCCAAACCCATGCAAGCGTGGAACATGGACTTTAAACGATGATGATGATGATGATGATGATATATAACTTCTACTTAACTCGTCCCATGGACTGAGTGCTCTACTACTACGGATATTACCTTCCAGTGTTCTCTCTCTCTCTCTCTCTCTC
>CAXHJY010000171.1:30000-33326 GCA_964016885.1 Eledone cirrhosa | reverse complement strand
ACGATTATGTGCACGCAGGTGGCCTTTCAGACTCGCTTTTGTTTTGCAAACACGTTCACAGATATTTCACTTGACCTGTCTGTCTCCTGGCATAACCGGCTGGGTTGTGTCTTCATGTATTTTACCATGTCTGGTCAGTACACCAGCTGACTTGCAAAAATTAAGCCCTACTCATTGCAATTATACCGTTGAAGGCGTGCCGGTAGAACCATCTCACAAGTGGTTCGATTTCTCCTTGGCTCATGTGACTTTAGATGGTTGACAAATCCAACTCTTGATAGAAGAAATCGTCCACACACATTGCACCTCAATTCCTGCTGAATTTTTTCAGGCACTGCACATGGGTCTCGCTTACGGAAGTGAACGCTTCAAAGCACCATGCTCCACTCACTTTTGCTAAAAGTCATCACATCCATACTTGATCTTTCTCCATGGTGTCCGGCCTTCAGTCAATGCCTCCCAGTTCTCATTATCAATCTTCAAAGCTGTAAGATTGTGTTTTATGACACCGTTAAACCGCTTCTTTTGTTTATGCTGTGCTTTTTTCTCTCTGTCAACTCCCCATAAAATAACTATTTAGGCAGGCTTCCATCTTCCATCCTGACCCCATGACCAGCCCAATGCATCTGGTTCATAATTATCCTCTTCTCAATACTGGTGCTACCCACTTTCTCGCGTACAATAGTAGCAGATGTGTTAGAGGATCACTTGATGTGTAAGACGTGACGGATACAATGTTAGCGAAACTTTCCAACTGCATGATATGATGCCTGGCATATGCATACATACATAGTTATATATGCACATACATGTATGCATGTATGTATGTACGTATGTATGCGTGATGAAAAACAAAACCCGTCAAAGGGCGGAGAAACTCAGGAGAGTCAACGGCCATCCAATAAAGTTGTTGGTGCGATAGACTCCTAGTCTTCATTAAGACATGTCTCCAGGGAAAGGTCACTCTGATATAAAACCTGCGATTCTGTTTGCATCCAATGATGCAGACCAGTTCTTTTTGGGCAAATGCATTTGATGTTCAGAGACTGGGATTGGTTCCGTGCAAAGGTTTTCCTCACTTAAAACATCTTCAAGTACAGGCATCGCTTGATATGTGACATTGTTTGCGGTACATGGCATTGCTGGCCATATGTAAGTCCCCAGCAGGACGAAAGGGCCACGTTTAAGTATCAAGCGATGGCATTACTCGAAACGAGTTGCAGCCTTCATATGCGTATGTATATATATGTAAGTATGTATATATGTAAGTATGAATGAATATATGTACGTATTATGTACGTACGTAAGTATGTATGTATGTACGCACGTACGTACGTACGTACATATGTATGTATGTATGTATGTATGTACTTATGAACGTACGTATGAATGTACGTACGTTTATACCTACGTACGTACGTATGAATGTACGTACGTTCATACCTACGTACGTATGAACGTACGTACGTATGTATGTATGCACGTATGTATGTGTATATACATACATATATGTATGTATACAGATAGAGAATGTGTATGTTTGATATAGACAGAGCAGGAAGACAGAAATGAAACATACAGAGTACACATATGCGACAGCACCTGTAAATACATTCCTGGCCTTGTTAAATGTGTGCGTGTATGTATATATGTCTCTATATGTGTTTATATACATATGTATGTTTATGTACATCTCTGTGTTTATATGCGCGCGCACGTGGGTGGGTGTGCTTATATGCATGCGCGCGTGTGTGTATGTCTCTGTGTTTATATGCGTTTGTATGTCTCTGTCTGTCGTTATATGTGCCCGAGTGTGTGTGTGTCTCTCTCTCTCTCTCGCTCTCTCTCTCTCTCTCTGTTTACATGAACACTAGTGTGTGTGTCTCTGTCTGTAATTATAAGCACGCGTGGCGTGTGCATGTGCGTATGTATGTGTCTATCTGTGGTTGTGTGTGTGTGTGTTAGTGTGTGTGTGTCTATCTGTATTTATATACGCGTGTGTGTATGCGTGTGTGCACGTGCGTAGGCGTCTACGCCTGAATGTAATAGAAGTGATATTATATGTCAATTAATGTTGGCGCAAATCTACTCTGATCCGCTCAAATCTATTCTGATCTGCAGTGAGATAATATGATGAATCCTTAATAAATCTCTAAATGTTGTCTTTAGTATTGCTATAGTTTATGCTAATTAATCTCAATTAAAAGGTGGATATTAATATAACTATATTCGCTCATAATTGGAAACATTTTTGCTCAGGAGAAATAGTTAATACCAGTACATTATCTCTCCATATGTTTCCGTATGTGAAGAGTGAATGCCTTTAAATGTGGGTTATAGTTTTGTTGAGCCGAATCTACAGCTCTGTTTCGATTCCAAGCTGAGATTTATTCCCATTTTTTTGTCTATAAATATCACAGAAAAGGGTCTCAAATTCAAATGTTTCTTAATTCTTGTTAATTGACCGATTGATCACACTTTATTAAATAATGCCGAACACAAAATACCAAACATTTATGATAGCTTATATATTGAACAAATATATATTAAGTATTCATATATTTCAAAGAAACGGAGAACCTCCCAATAATAACTACATACCCTTGAAATATATATAATAGAATAAATATGGTTTTATAAATATAGTTTCCATTTATTTAATATCATTGAATTGTATATATATATATACAATTCAATGATATTGAATTGTATATATATACAATTCAATGATATTAAATAAATGGAAACTATATTTATTCTATTATCATTGAATTGTATATATATACAATTCAATGATATTAAATAAATGGAAACTATATTTATAAAACCATATTTATTCTATTATATATATTTCAAGGGTACCAAAACTTCCTGGAAAACTTGAACCGTTAAGGTATTTTTTCTGGTTATGTCAATATTTATAAAACAAACTTTGTATTTTATCTTTTGAGAGCGTACCAAAGTTTTGGTACCCTTGAAATATATATAATAGAATAAATATGGTTTAATAAATATAGTTTCCATTTATTTAATATCATTGAATATTATACTCCAGAAAACTGTCGAGTGCTTTGAATCAGTTATAAACATTTATATTTCTTGAATTACCAACAAATTGAATATCCTTTTTGCTTTAGGAATCAGTAAGACCCCGACAGCTGAGCTCAAGCCGTTTCGACGGCTAATTCTGGACTGAGTCTTACTGGTTCCTATATATATATATATATATTAGGTTGGTTACTAAGGAGTAGAACTGGTGGTTCCGGTTAGTAAACGATGATGCAATAAATTAAAGCACTGAATGGGATACCATATTTACACGTTAT
>CAXHJY010000171.1:20000-25000 GCA_964016885.1 Eledone cirrhosa | reverse complement strand
GAGAAACAGAAGTATTTGTTACATAGGATTTTACATTTAGAAATGTTTGCAGTGAAGCTACGTACATATTGAAAATTACTCTACAAACAGATCGAGTTGTGGTGATAAATAACTTCTATATTTATGTTAAGTATATTTCTGTTTTGCTTCGTTTTGGGAGGGGGATCATTGTTGTTTTTTCCTACAAAATAACATATCCATTGATACTTCACAAAATCTTTTGTGCACAGACATTAAAAGAAAGTAGTCATTAAACAAATATTTCTACCTAACAATTCAAACTCGCTATCTTCAATTCGGTGTTCATGCTAACTCTTAGGTAATGATCGAAAGAACACGATCGCAAATACAAGCGACCGGTAAGGAGTTTCTCCGAAGGGTCATTGGAGTAACGTTACTGGATAGTGTAGGTAGCTCGGAGACCAGGGAGTTGCTTTAGGTAGAGTCCAACTTCTCCAAATTGAGAGATCACAGCTCCAATACTACAGACATGGGGTTAGAATGTCTAAGAGCAAAACCAACTGGCATAAGACCCAGATGTAGACAACGAACAAGATGCTTGGATAACATCCATGAGCTTGGTTGGTCTCAATTGGAGACGGTTGTTTCGAGAAGAAGAAGAAGAAGAAGAAGAAGAAGAAGAAGAAGAAGAAGAAGAAGAAGAAGAAGAAGAAGAAGAAGAAGAAGAAGAAGAAGAAGAAGAAGAAAAAGAAGAAAAAGAAGAAAAAGAAGAAGAAGAAGAAGAAGAAGAAGAAGAAGAAGAAGAAGAAGAAGAAGAAGAAGAAGAAGAAGAAGAAGAAGTGTGTTTGTGTCATATATTACTGAAGATTTGCTAAACATGGACATAATGCGAGTGAGTGAACAGAAAAAAATATTCCTATGCAGCTCGCGTAGATTATTACGTAATGGCAATGAAACACCTGTAGATAATTTAATCAAATAAATTTTTATTCAAATCTCTTCTCACTTCTTGCATGTTTTTCCTAATACAATATTTATACTATACTATATACTGTATATATATATATATATATATATATATATATATATATATATATATATATATATATATATATTGTATAACGACCTTTACCATCACCACTATCTATTACTAACACCAAAATAAAGTAGCCACCACCACACATTCTCTTTAATGATCAATAATCACGATAATAATGGTACGAACAAGCTAAGCAAACTCCATCGTAAAATAAAAGATAACATGGTGCCCTTGTGTATTTTATAAGTTCAATGAAATGTCTATTCAAAGAGGATTGAATTGAGAATAAACGACATCAAAAACAGAATGACCGTCGCCACCAGCACACTACCCCACCACTAGCCATTACCATCACCACCAGCACACTACCCCACCACTAGCCATTACCATCACCACCAACACCAACACCAGTTCAACTACGATCACCACATATACCAGCCCAGTCACATTTAAATAAATGACGGTGATAGCAATAATAGCATCAGCAATATAGCAATGTCTCTGTAGCTACACTTGTACTTTGTCGCAGTAGAATATGTCTGTTTGAGAGATAGAGAGTAGAGTGTGGAGATTTTTATGGCTTAAACCAGTGGTGCAAAGGAGAAGTTCCTTTGAACCTTGTAACTCCTGCAACTGAATGAAATCATAACTCACTTCCTTTTACCTCATTCATCCACCTTCGTATTTCCATCCTTACTTACGACTTGTTTTTGCTCTCACATAACAATTCCTTCCTGGTGTTATTCATTTGGTGTGCATAATTTATGATTACATCCCTTGTTGGGTTTATGTACAATTCAAGATGGCTGAAAAGAAGTCACTGAATAGAGGTGAAGGCAGTACTGCGAAAAGGAACACTTGATGTTTAAACTTGATGTTTTGAAATGTTTGCTACTGAGGGAAAATATCACCCACAATGGCAAAACATTAAAATCTGAAACATCTACATTGGGAATAATATATGATAATAGAGTTAAAGTTACGCAAACTACTTAAGACGTTATTCCGTTAACTTTTCGCTTTTTATTTTCTCATAAATTTTATGTGATGTTTAAAATGGAACAGCTTTTGACTTTATGGATCGAAGATCAGATTTAATGTAATAAGCTGATAAATGCGATGGTAATTTCAAAAGGAAAACCTAAAAGATTTGCAGGAAAAGGAATGTGAAACGACTGACGAAAAACCTTTTTGGTTGAAAGGCTAATTTGAAAGATTTAAGAAGCACTTGAATTTGCACATTAAAATTACCGGTGAAGCTACAAGTGCTGATACAGAGGTTGTTACAAATTATCTTGAGTAGCTGAAGAATATTATTGCTGAAGGGGGCTACACACCAAACGAAGTATACAATGTTGATGATACAGCATTTTCCTGGAAGTCATATCTGCTAGAAATTTTATTTTTCGAGAAGAAAAATAAACACTAAGATTCAAAACTTCTGAAAATCACTTGACGTTTATTCTAGAAGAAAAAGTCACTTGTAATATGAAATTAAAACCCCAACTCAGGTATCACTCGGAAAATCCGAGGGCTTTCAAGAGTTACACAAAGTTTAATCAACCTTTGATTTAACGTTAAAAAAAAAAAAAGCATGAATGACAAAGGACCTTTTCGAATTGTTTACATTTTTGTCCAGCTCAAGAAAGGTACAATACCAGATATATTTTCTATAAAGCATTTCTCCTGCTCGACAATGCCAAGTCAACCGGTGGTATGAGAGTGGAGTCAATCCCGAATAATACAACTTTTTGCTCCAATCAATGGATCAAGGTGTGATAAATAACTTCAAAGGATATAATCTAAGAAAACATTTAGACAATTTATGAAAATAATTAGCAGGTGGGGAGGGGGGGGGGATAAACATACAGGAAGAGACTTCTGAGAAAATTTCAGCACTATTGATGCTGCGAATAATATAGTTGAATCATGAGATGAAATGAAACCTTCAATTTTGAATGTTGCTTGGAAATATATACGGTCAGACAGATATTGTGAACATGATGTAGGGTTTCAAGAAGTTATAGATTGTGGTTCAGTTGCAGACCTACCAACCTCTAAAAACCCAAACAGGGTGTACCATGAAAAAAGTGCCCCAAAACGGGGAGAAATGAGGCAAAATGGGGAGATTAGACATGATGAAAAATATCATCATTATGTTTATTCACGTGTAACGCTCATTTCACGATTGTTCAGCTCAAGGTTCAAACAGTATCGATCGTAACCGGCTCTGGGATCGATAGCTCATCAGACTCGAGGTTTCCTTCTTGTTGTTGTTTTTGTTGGACCGAATAAGTAAACCTCACCTATAACGGATAAATATCTAAAAGTACTTGTCTGACATTCTCACACGACTACTATGATAGCTGTAACAAATCACCGCTTAAAATATGATATTCATAAGAGACTCGTGTATGTTTATTATACATAAATATATCGTATATGCTTTCATACTGTATACAAATCTATTATGAACTACTTTTTAAAATACTTCTTAGACGACAGAAAAATTCAATTAACAACTTTTCAAATCCCCATGGTCGCTGTTATTTTGGAATTTTACTGCATTGTTATTTTCACTAATTCTACAGTATAAGATTTCTTCCTTGTCAACTTTCCCAAACACTTTTCCCCTTTACTGAACATCTAATACTTTGAGAAAATGTAGGTGGACATATCGAGTCCGCCTACACACTCAGACCAGAAGACGATCAATGAAAATTAACTGCATATGTCTTTACCACGTGACGGCGCAAATATATAAATTAATTAATCTTTCCTCTTGCATCATATTATAGAAAGCGGTTTCACATCTTTGCATACAAATTTGTCTGAATTATGGGTAATTTCAGAGATTATTTCAACCACATTTTTACATTCTTCTTTATATCATAACTATATTACTCTTTATTCAAACTATTTCCATAGAAAATATATTGAGAATATGTTGTTAGGGTGTTACATATATATTTTAATCATGTATTTATTAGATTGTGGGGAATACCGTGAAATAATTATTTATTGTACGTCGATGTATTTAACCTTTAAAATAATTGCCTGACTCAGAAAGAAAATTGAAAATTTCTACTTTAAAAATTTATTAGACTTAGTAGTAAAGTCTTTATATTCATTGAAACAGTCTAAAAATATAGAGTGGTGATATATCCTGTTGATTGCTAGACATCGGGTTTGGGAGATCAGCAAAGTATTCTCTCCACCTCGCGAGGGTGCACCTCTCTGAAAAGAGGAGAGCCCCAGACTTGTTCTTGATAGCAGTTGTGGAGGAGGGCTTCTTATTTGTAACCCTTACCTATGGTCATGAAACTTGGGTAATGGCCGAGAGAATACGATCGCGAATACAAGCGGCTGAATGGGGTTCCTCCGAAGGGTCTTTAGATTAACGTTACTCGATAGAGTGTGTAGCTCGGGGATCAGAGAATCACTGCAGTCACTCCGAATTGAGAGATAACAGCTCCGATACTATGGACACGTGGTTAGAATGTCTCAAGAAAGAATCACTGGACAGATTTTACAGACAAAATCAACCGATAGGAGACCTAAGGTTAGACACAGAGCAAGGGATCCAGCCGGACCAGTTGGAGACGATTGCTTCTCACAGGACCTGTTGGATCGAGTGTTTGAGGACTCTGCCCCCACGACCCTCTCAGGAATAAGTGGGCGGAGAAAAAGATTTCTAAAGACTTGTAATGATAGTTAGAAGTGTAAATATAGATAACTCCTAAACAGCAAATTTTTTTCCCTCAAACAACTTAAATGTTTATTCTCAATACATGTGTTTCACTTAAAAAGTTGACTTTAAAACCATTCATAATTATATAAATATGAAAAAGAAAGATAAAAGCAAAATGAAGTAATGAGAAAATAGGAAGGGATAAAGAAGGGCAGATCTGGCTGCATGGGAAAGTAGAGGAAAAGACTATAAATGCCATAAATATGAGGAAAATGATGGAAAAGGCAAGGACACTTGGGCCATAAAAGA
>CAXHJY010000171.1:0-12500 GCA_964016885.1 Eledone cirrhosa | reverse complement strand
ACTCTGCAGATCACGTGGCAATTGAAGTAAATATTGTTTGTTTGTATTTTTTTTTTTTTTTTGTTCTAGTATTTTTTTTTTTTGCTTCCAAGTTCAGAACTAGAGAAGTAGTAGATATTACAGACCTGCTAACCTCTAAAAACCCAAACAGGTAGTACCATGAAAAGAAGTGCCCCAAAATGGGGAGAAATGAGGCAAAATGGGGAGGTTTTACATACTGAAAGATATACCCATTTTCACAAGAGAAGACATCTCTTACCTACCCCAAAGTGGGTGGGAGATCTCCCCGTCGAGAGTTAACAGATTTGATATTACCTAGCTTCTGATATTTGTTTTGCAAAATCCAAATCGCACAGTTAATTTCATTTCAATTTTCAATTTTCTTTTTTAAACGACCGAAAGAATACAATCGCGAATACAAGCAGCCGAAATGGGATTCCTCCGAAAAGTCTTTGGAGAACGTTACTCGATAGAGTGTGTAACTCGGAGATCAGGGAGGCACTCTAGGTAGAGCTGCTACTTCTCCGAATTGGGAGACCACAGCTCCGATACTATGGGCATGTGGTTAGAATGTCTCAGGAAAGAATCGCTGGACAGATTTTACTGGCAAAACAAACCGACAGAAGACCCAGGAGTAAACCAGAAGCAAGATGGTTGGCTCGTCTTGCTTGGGGATCCAGCGGAATCAGTTGGAGATGGTTTCTTCTAACAGGACCTGCTGGAAGGAGTGTTTGAGGACTCTGCCCCACGACCCTCCCAGTTTTATCTGGGCGAAGAATGAGACACATTAGTAATAAACGGTTATGGGAATAAACAGTTATGGGGAAGATAAGATTACCAAGAGGAAATCAATATAACAAGTAGACTCTTAGAGTTGAAGTGATCGTAACAAATAAGTTACAACTCTGCAACAGGTAAACAAAATTGTAGGCAGTTATAAGACTCTATAAAAAAATATACCATGTAGTTTGTTTTGTTTTGGTATTTTTAGGGGGACATTGTGTGCGTGCGTGTGTGTCTTTTCTAAGCACGTTACACTTTCGAACCTCATTATATCTATTTCCCTTTATTTATACAACAAAGGTTTTATGAAAGTACGAATGAATCTTACAACTCTTACTTACTTTTCCTTAAAGTCAATACGGCTTAATGACCTGCTAGTGGATCTTTTATATACGAAAACTTAAACAACCGCCACCAGCGTGTTTATGTTCTGTTCGGTCAACTTTACATCAAATAAAAGTGTTAACTGCAGCAACGTGTTTTATGGAAAAAAGGAATGCAAAGTTGTAGACGTTCGTTCCTTTATTTAAAAGATTAATAGCATATGTAAACTGAAACAGATTCAATGACAAGCAATAACTAGTTACTGAGAACTTTGATCGGGCTTTACGCCCATTCGCTAAAATCTTAAAACATCTTCCTATTGGCTGAAAAATACCTGATGTACAAAGTAGTAATTTAACTTTCTGGATATCAATGAAATTGGAACTTTGTCAAATATAAACTCTTCGGGGGAGAAAATTACAAAGGAAAATATATGAAAAACAATGTCGTATCTCTTGCAGGGACACCGAAAACTAATTTGTGATGTAAAGTGAATGCTCTATTGCCCCCTTGTGTAACCTAGTGATATCTGGAACCACTCTGAAATAACTGGTGTGTTATTTGATATAATCTACCGTTAAATACAGTTTAAGTGAATAATTGCAGCTTCAGATAGTTGGAATAAAGTCAAAATAGCAAATGTTCTATATAAATAAGGACTTTTATAACACTAAGTCTACAGTTCTACTCAAAAGAAAATGTTTCCTTAGATCATGCTACTGCCAGAATCAAATGAGATGCTGCGATGACAACTAAAAGATATTTGGCATTATTTTTAGGCAGTATCGGTAGAGGGTCGGACGCCATGCTTTCCAGCATAGTTACGTCCCTTTACGATCTGAGTTCAAATCCCGCCGAGGTTAACTTTGCCTTTCATCCTTACGGGGTCGATAAAATAAAGTACCAGTAATGCACTGGATAATTGCTGGCCTTGTGCCTAAAGTAGAAACAATTATTTTTAGATTAAATAAGCATTATTTTAGTTTTGCTGAATAAACCGATGAGAGTTGTTTCTAACTACATAATCATCATCAGATACATTAGAAAACTCTTTTTATAAGGCCTGATTACAATTAAAAGAAGACACTGTAGGAACTAATGGATATTAGTTCTGTTGTTTTGAGTTTTGTGTTTGTTTGTCTGTTTTGATTGTTGTTTTTGATATGTGCAGACTATTCCAAAAACTGACTTTACGATCATCCTCATCATTATTATCGTGGATTGGCAGTATCGGTAGAGGGTCGGACGCCATTCTTTCCAGCATAGTTACGTCCCTTAACGATCTGAGTTCAAATCCCGCCGAGGTTGACTTTGCCTTTCATCCTTACGGGGTCGATAAAATGAAGTACCAGTAATGCACTGGGTAATTGCTGGCCTTGTGCCTAAAGTAGAAACAATTATTATCATTGCCATCCTCTTCTTTACCATCATTAGTATCACCATCATCATTTATCAACCACAAACTTGCTCTTGCGTTGAGAATTATGACAGACACGCCTCATATTCCATTCCATCATTATTGTTCTAAGTTCAATATTCGTAGACGCACTGTCTGTCCTTAATCGAGGTCTTGATCAAGGTTTTAGAAGGGTGTCTGGTTCATCTTATCAGTGGTCTGTTACCACATGACTCGCTGTAACCAACTCACATTGAATTCCATCCAGAGTATCTGAGAGTAGCCGCCATCGACTGACCTGACCATAGAAGGAGTGACAGTCTAATATCACACCCTGTTATGAAGCTCCTCATCTTGGGTTGTGTGGAAATGTTTGGAGATCCAGATATTTTTCACATCATGAATGATCTGAAACACTTGAGGGCCAAACACTCGTTTGAAAGATCAGCTACGTTGCAGAGCTTGTATTATGTATATTCGGTGTTGAGGTGTAGCCTTACTTTGCTGCACTCAGTTTCAACTCTTAACAGAAAGGTGTCATGGAGAAATTGATATTAATATAAAAAATCTTTCTTTCTGTGTGTTTTGTTTTGTTTTGTTTTCGTTGTACAGGTAATCAATGTCGACAGTCGATCGACTTTCGTCAAATCGGACCGAGGAAACAATTGTTTCCGTTGGTCTTTCCAATTGCTAATGCTATATCTATCGGTCGCAACTCAATGTAGAAGGAGCAACGTGAAATAAAATGTCTTGCTCAAGGACATAACGCATCGCCCGGTCCAGGAATCGAACTCACAACCTGATCCCAGACCTCATTCGCTTAATGAGTGGTAGGGAGCTCGTCAAATCAGACAGAGGAAACAATGTTTCCATCGGTCTTTCCAATTGCTAATACTATCTGTCAGTCGCCAATCCAGGCAGAAGGAGCAATGTGAAATAAAGTGCATTGCTCAAGGATATAACACATCAGCCGGTCCAGGAATCGAACTCACAGCCTCATGATTGCGAATCCAATTCTCTTACCACTCAGCCACGCGCCTTCACGGTGGTCAATGTTCCGCCTCTGATGATACGAATTGCACTGTTTTGTGATCTTTGTAATTAGATTAGGATCCTAAAGACGACTGAGACGACATGCTACATCAAATGTACTGTTTGTATACTAATATAGTTTTGTTGGTATCGGCCAAATGTGATACATATAAGTGTTCTACGTGTGTTTATGTACCATTTTGAATTATTTACTATCTCTCCCATATGTGCTGTGGTTGTTGTTCAGGTGTATAATTCCTTGTATTTTATTTTTGTATGTGGTAGGTTTATGCTGATGGGTGTGGCGGTTCGTTGTAACTGTTGTTCTCTGATGTTGCTAATAAGAAGAGATAGTGGATTTGGCATTTGCTACTGTTAATCTGTTTTAGAGCCAAGTTTCTAGTTGGTTCTGGTACGTTTGGAGAACATATGTAGTAGTGTTTAAGGGTAGTGGGATTTTGCGACTGTTATGCCATCTGCACATAATTGGCTGGGGGAATACAATGGGTAAACTTCAGTTAACTAAAATTATCCAAGCAGTGAAGAGTAAAAAAGCTCACTCTGTGTGTGATTAAAATCTAAAAACAAGTAATATGACTTCTTCGCCAACTTATTCCTGCGAAGGTCTTGGGGGACAGAGTCCTCAGACACTCCTTCCAGCGGATCCTGTCAGAAGCAATCGTCTCCAACTATAATATGACTAACTTCAGTAATTCGTTCGGCTGATCTTTTTGTAGTTATCTCTCTTTTTGTTGCTTTCATATTATAATCACACATAGAGGGACATTCTACTACCATTTTGGATAATCTCAGTTGCTTGAAGATTGTCAACCTATTATATTGTGTATATGAGATTCTACCGTATTTGCATTTAAGGCTGTGTGTATACTTTGATTGGATGTGGGGAGGTCATGTAGGTATAGGTTAGGAAAAGTGGGTCAGATCTTTGTGATACTTCATTCGGGAATTTACTGATACTAAATAATTTGTTGAATACTACATATGTTTTGTGAACTAAAAAGTAATTTGATTGCCAGGATTTTGTGTTACATTTGAGGAGACATTAAGTATTTTTGGTATAGGTGGATAACGGAAATTGGAGACGAAATCGCTAACCTTCTGCTTAAATGCACTCAATACATGTGTGTAAGTGACGTCTGAACGAGTATCCTTCACTATTAACTAACTTACCCACTGCCTTTGGGTCCCGGAGGACAGCGAGGGAGATGTGTTCGAATAGCCACTCCACCTGCAGGTGGCCAACTCCGTTTTTTTTTAAATATTATATTTTGTGCGGAATTTAGAAACTGCTTTTTGAAAAGTGAGTTCCCTTGCAGCTGGAGCGTGAGTACGTTATTGGAAGGTGTTACTGTGTCAAGAGATGTTGTGTGGCCGTTGCTAGAGATGTCCATGCTGTTAATATTTTTGGAATTGCAGATTCCTGCTTGTTTTGTTTACAAATGTTTGCAAGTTTTATGCTTTGCTTTAGTTTATTTTCTGTTATTTTTTCTCAGTTGCTTAATGCTGAGCTTTAAATATGGCGTTGCTGATGTTCTTATCACTGTCATTGCTCCTACTACTACTGCTACTTTACTTGACATTATCACTGTAATTACTGCTCTATCTTTAAGTTGTTTAGTTACTGTTACAATCGTTGCTTCTATTGTAGTAGCTGTCGCCGTCACTCACGATATGAGAGATCCTATTTTTAGCACTATTATCTGTGATATCGGTTTCTATACTTAATCGAGAAGGTCCTACATCAGCTGCCCCACACACCCTACTAAACGATGATATTATCTCCCCATACAACTATTCTTTGATTTTCTACAAGCTATGCAGCTAATGTAAAGATCACTTTTAATGCTCTCAGTCAAAGGACATACCACCTAAGAAAATCAAATTATGTTTTCTTGGCCTCTTATCTTTTCAATTCGCTGTTTTCTTGCTGCTGTGATATTCCAATTACTCGGGAGCTCAAAACCTATGCAACTGCTATCGCCAGTAATTTGAGGGTAGTATAAAGTTGATTTATCGACTCCGGTACTTGGCTGGTACTTTATTTTATCGACCCCGTAAGGATGAAAGGCCAAGCTAACCTCGGCAGGATTTGAACTCAGATCATAAAGGGGGGGCATAATCCTCTGCCACAAACCATGTTGTCCGACGCTCTACTGATGCTACTAATCCACTCGTTAAATATTAGAAGAAATTCTTATATATTTCAGGAATATTGCCACATTTGAGACGTGGACACTTTACAAAAGCGTTGCTTCAAATTTACAGTGGAGAAATGCGATATGTTCATTAGGGGAGAAACACAAAATAACAACCACGGTAGCCCGAGAAACAATTTTAATATGTCCAATAAATTCCTTTCGTCGCAACACTGATTCTCTTTTTTCTGTGATATATATATATATATATATATATATAGTTGTTATATAGTAAGGTGCATTATTGGTTGTGTAAAATGGTCCAATAACTTTATGTTAGTAATATTAAGTTCTCCACGCTTTTGTATATCTCCAATTCCATTCAAGGGAACAGCTAGATGATATAAAACGGAGTATAAGTATCAAAATGAAAATCCGAAGGCAAGGTAAAATTCCAATCATTTAATCACGATACATGTTTCAATAAGAGATAGATCGATTGTGAAGCCATGATCGATTATCACTGCTCTCATCAGGTGAAAATGAATTGTCTTCAAATTCTTGATATGAGGGAGAAAAATAACGATGTTCTCTCACAGAATTCATTCCCTCATATGAAGACACACCAGTCAGAGACACGGCGACTGCTATTAACTTCAGTTGAGGTCATAAAAGTTTTCAGATTTCTATCGCTGCAAAAGACGCTGGACATCAATCAAATCTGTAGGGATACAGTCAGTCACAGTTAATGTGAGTGGGTACACACACATTCCACACCCACATACACTGGCTCGAGGTCAAAGAAAAATGGATGTTACAATTCAAGCTATACACGTATCGTCCAAAAACACTGAACTGAACTTACTTGCGTGTGTGCGTGTGTGTGTATGGGGCGTTGGTTAACCCAATATTTCCAATTTACATCGTCAAATTGAGATTTGACCAATATAGCTTCTGTTGTTTTGTGAACTAACTTTCGGTGAGTGCTGTGTTGGTACATTCTGATATTTGTTTTCTTATGTTTGTTTTTTCTCGGACATCGCTTCGATGTGTGTACCCACCCACATTAACTCTACAGGTTTAATACTGTGTTGATGTGTGTATATATATATGTATATATTTTTCTTTGACCTCGAGCAGGTGTATGTGGGTGTGGAATGTGTGTGTACCCACTCACATTAACTGTGACTGACTGTATCCCTACAGATTTGATTGATGTCCAGCGTCTTTTGCAGCGATAGAAATCTGAAAACTTTTATGACCTCAACTGAAGTTAATAGCAGTCGCCGTGTCTCTGACTGGTGTGTCTTCACATGAGGGAATGAATTCTGTGAGAGAACATCGTTATTTTTCTCCCTCATATCAAGAATTTGAAGACAATTCATTTTCACCTGATGAGATCAATGATAATCGATCATGGCTTCACAATCGATCTATCTCTTATTGAAACATGTGTCGTGATTAAATGATTGGAATTTTACCTTGCCTTCGGATTTTCATTTTGATATATATATATATATATATATATATATATATATATATATATATTATATTAAATTTAGAGTTTTAAACTCAAAAAGTCATTTACACATATATATATATATATACTGCGATATGTACATTCGCCGCTTGTTTCCTCGGCTCCCTCCGCAACACATAGTAAATTCTATTAGATCATTTATATAATTACCTGGTTTACCGTATATTTACTACCTTGAATTGTGCTTCACGCTAACTCATTCAAAATTGACACTTGAAGCGATACAATTAAATTATGATACAATTAACTTCCTTCTATTTCATTTAAACCTCGAAACCTTAACCTGTACCTGGCAAATAATTCTCCTCTTACATGACTTAGTATATTTAATTTCTTCTTACTGAATTCCAAGTTTAAATTCCTCTGGAATCAATAAAACATGTACGAAGCATTATCTGAGGTTCATTCAATCAACTCAATAAATACGTGCAGTTCAATCAATGTCAAATAATCAATGTTTTCATTAATAACAATATTTTAACGACGGTGTATGTCTATTAATTGTTTTAGCAGCAACATTTAAATGCTTTTCTCTCGATTCTATTAATGGTTTCTGATCCGGCAACAAGGCTAACAATTTTGAGGAGAGGGGAAAGTCGATTAAATCGACCCCAGTTTGGTACTGGTACTTTATTTTATCGAACCCGTAAGGATGAAAGGCAAAGCTAACCTCTGCGGGATTTGAACTCAGAACGTAAAGGACCGTAACTCTCGACCACGAAGCATGTTAACCGACGTTCTACCGATTCTGCCAATCCACCGCCCTTTCTCGATTCTAATAATGATATTTATCATCATTATAAAACTGCTAATACCATAAACCAGTATTTATTTATTTAGTGGTGGGTGGTTGTAGATATTGGTGATGGTAAATAAGGGCATCTATAATTATTAACCCTGCTTTCTGATTGATAGTATTGCTGTCTTATACATATAAACCACAGAGTGCCATTATAAAATTGTTTAGTCAAGTATAATTAACCCTTTTTCAATCGCTGCCTCCGTCTCTCTCGCTCTCTCCATCTATCACTATTATATTCAAATGGGAGCCATTGCTGATACTTTCACATGCTTCTGAAATCCTCTAGAAGCTAAGAATAACAAAATATTATATGCCACCGTAAGAGAAATCAATATATGGAAACTAAACAAACAGGATCTGAAAATGAAAGCAAACTATGATACCCAGTAAAATTGTACTATTTTAGCTTCAATACCCTGAATAATGTTTTTGTTTAACAAACCACGACGTTACATTAGTAGCAGGTGAATACAATTTATTTACGTGCAAATTCTGAAGAATAATCGAAACTATTCAAATGTTACAGTAAATCTAAAATACGTGGCTTAGCATTTATATTCCCCAGAATTTGGTTGTAAACAAACTGTAATTATTTTTTACATTTGGCATAAGGCTGGTAATTTGAAAGGAAGGGGAAAGTTGATTAAATCGATCACAGTGCGTAACTGGTACTTTATTTTATCGACCCCGTAAGGTTGAAAGATGATTTGTTAAACAAAAACATTATTCTAAACAAATAAGAGAAGAACACAAAACGAAAAAGGCACAACCATTCGGCCATGTTGTGTCGACATAACAGGGCTATGAAACATTCGTTAACCTTACTTTATACCAGTAATGAATTCTATTTCCCAAAGCTTTCAAGTTCGACTTTCACCTTCCCTGAGATTGTTGATTTATATTTTGAATGCTTATATTTCCAGTCCGATGATAGTTGTTTTAATGTGGATTATGGTACTGGATGTATAATTTTGTGTTTGTTATGAGGTTTCCTCCATCGAGATGGGGTTTGTGATAATAAACGTGTTTAGTTTTATACAGTAGTATTTTAAAATTGTTTGTGACGTGTTTACAGGGGGTTTTTTTTTGTGTGAAATAGAAAAATATATATATAGTTGATTGAATATTCTTCATTACTGATTTCTGAGGAAATTAAAATCGAAACTAATTCTGCTAAAGACATTAATTCGACGTCATGTGTATTGAAGTATATCATCAGGTTTCTCGCGTAACTATCTCCTGACTACATTATAATTACTCCCAGTAATGTACTGGGTATTTGCTGGCCTTGTGCCAAAAGTAGAAACAATTATAATTACTCCTAGTAACAGAAAATATAAATAGCGATATTCGATATTTCAGTATTCAATATAATAACCAATATAGTAATGTAACCTGACATGGCAGATATAGTTAACTCTTATAGAGAACTGCATTGAATTATCACTTGAAAACGGTGACATGTATCAGGGTTTGTTAAACAGTGTCGCAATTCTGAGATATTTCAGTCAGTCACTTTGACACGAAGCCATGAAGATATATAGGTATCCTACCATTTTTTATTTGATGTTGCTTTCCGCAACCTTCCATAGATCGTCTAAAAAAACATTTGATGTTGCAGAACATTGATTTTTTCCCCCTCCTCAAATAAAAAAACAAAACATTTTTACTTCTTATTTGAAGATTACAATCTACAAGTAAAATATTTAATTTAACGCTTATTTAGTATGACCGGGAAACAATCACTTTATATACTTCGATTCCTGGGGCAACCAATTTGCGTATTATTAGTGCGTATATGATGGTAACTTATTTCAGTAAATGGTAGCCAATAAAATAGTAGCCAACGGCTACAGATAATAAAGGATAACCTGAAATTAATAGATGCTCTTTATCTTTATATCAGAGTTAATATCGCACGAAGACAAATATTTTCAACATATGAAACAGTTCTAATTTTTTTTTTAAACATAATATTCGGATACATCACAAGTGTGAGTGTGTATTTTTAAAAGTGTATATGTGTTTGTGCGTTTATATTTATATATTCATATATATAAATGTATGCTCAGGTACATACACATACATGTCAGCGTCTTGAAAAAAATCCTAGTAATAAGAAATTTTATGATGGACGCAATGAAACGTGTAGAGTGGCACCTCAATGACTGGCTGCACCCATTGTGAGAGCTTGATTAATTGATATTATTTTAAGTGGATTGGCAGTATCGGTAGAGGGTTGGACGCCATGCTTTGACGCATAGAGTTACGGCCCTTGCCATTCTGAGTACAAATCCCGCCGAGGTTAACTTTGCCTTTCATCTTTACGGGGTCGATAAAATAAAGTACCAGTAATGCGCTAGGTAATTGCTGGCCTTGTGCCAAAAAGTAGAAACAATTCTTTTAAATTGACAGTGGTGGATTGACAGTATCGGTAGAGGGTCGGACGCCATGCTTTCTAGCATAGAGTTACACCCCTTTATGATCTGAGTTTAAATCCCGCCGAGGTTAACTTTGCCTTTCATCCTTACAGGATCGTTAAAATAAAGTACCAGTAATACACTGGGATAATTGCTGGCCTTGTGCCAAAAGTAGAAACAATTATTTTAAATTGGCAGTATCGGTAGAGGGTCGGACGCCATGATTTGCAGCATAGAGTTATGGCCCTTTATGGTCTGAGTTCAAATCCCGCCGAGGTTAACTTTGCCTTTCATCCTTACAGTGTCGATAAAATAAAGTACCAGAAATGCACTGGAGTCGATTTAATCGACTTTCCCTTTGCCCCAAAATTGTTGGCCTTGTAACTAAATCAGATCGGTAGAGGGTTGGACGCCATGCTTTCTAGCATAGTTACGTCCCTTTACAGTCTGAGTTCAAATCCCGCCGAGGTTAACTTTGCCTTTCATCCTTACGGGGTCGATAAAATAAAGTACCAGTAATGTACTGGGTAATTGCTGGCCTTGTGCCTAAAGTAGAAACAATTATTATTTTTACTATATGCCACACCCGAAGTAGCGACAACTATTATGCCAGCGACTAAAACTCAAGGAGACCAACAGCGCCAACAACGACAACAACAATAGTAGCTGGAGCAAATACAGCACCAAAAACAGCACCAGAAGCACTACCAACACCAACAACAACAACAGCACCAACGTCCGTGGAAGTCATGCTCTTCACTAACGTCGATAAAATAAAGTACCAGTAATGCATTGAGATAATTGCTGGTCTTGTGCCAAAAGTAGAAATTATTTTAGATATAAATCTACTTATATTGAACTACAAACAAAAGGAAATAATTAAAATGTTTCAAATATACCTGTTATCAGTTGAAGTGAAATATTGTGGATGTATGATTTTGCGAAGTCACTGTTTAAAATTTTTAAATTAGTTTTTAATCTAGAAAGTCTAATGGACATTCAAATGTAAACAGTCATATATCCGACATTTTCAAACGGAAAGCTAGTTTAGCATTCAAAACAAGAAATGTAATCAGTAATGAAGTTTAATATGATAACGGTATTATTCCAGCCACCAGACATACAGAAATGGTTTATCTTCCATAAAACTCGAGTTAATTGTATTTCGTTTGAGAGAATATTGTTTGCAGTAATATTTATAATGGTTGATCATTATCCCGTAATATTTTGTGAAAAGAATAACATAGTCAGACCTCTCAACTCTGTCAGTCCGACGGGGAGATCTCCCACCTACTTTGAGGATGGGTGAGAGAAGTTATCTCAAGTGAAAATGGGTATAGATTTTCATTATGCAAAATACTCATTTTCACAAGAGAAGACATATCTCATCCACCCCAATGTGGGTGGGAGATCTCCCCGTCAGACGGAGAGAGTTGACAGGTCTGTTATAATTTATGTTAGTTACCGACACATGGAAGTAATTAAAAATGGTTAAAATGTTAATTTTTATAATGTATTTCTAGGGTATAATTACATATATGTACAAATGATATACAGGATTAAATGTATAACTTAGTACATTACCAGCCATCGTGTGCGTGTGCGTGTGTGTGCGTGCGTCGTGTAAGAAGAAATTGATTTTTTGCATAAACCTTAGTTTTTGGTTTATCCTAGGTTTCCAGAATCATTTCAACAATAATTTCTATTCGATGCATTCTGCTAGAGAACTTCGCTTTATATATTTACTCCTGTGGTTTTATAGAAATAAACTTATATCAGCAGCGAAGATAAAATATTCAATCACACATCCTGTTAGAACAGTTACCGAATGAAACTCTCTGTAAGATTACCGATTATATTGTTTTATATATTTTACGTCGGCATGGTTTCTAGCGAATATATACAGATGTTTTAACTACTAAGAATTGTTAACTGCTAGTGCATAAACATTACTTCATACTCGCGTTTCATACAATACTGTCAAGTAATAAAAGAAGGAAACCTTTTAGCTACGTCTTAGCTGAAAAGCGATAAAAGAATTTTTGAT
>CAXHJY010000169.1:17500-35166 GCA_964016885.1 Eledone cirrhosa | reverse complement strand
AGTAAGGATGAAAGGCAAAGTTAACCTCGGCGGAATTTGAACTCAGATCGTAAAGGGACGTAACTATGCTGGAAAGCATGGCGTCCGACCCTCTACCAATACTGCCAATAAATAATGGATGTGAGATAGATAAATTGATGACATTTATTGTCATACCGTTCTGTTCGTTATTTAAATGTTTCTGTATTGCACATTAGGTGACAACTATTCATTTTGCATTTGCATCATGGAAGCTGATTTACTTGAAATGTTTGTCACCTGTCATTTACAATGATATTCATCTGTATTTTATTTTTGTTTTTCTTTTGTATCGTGACATAAATAGAAACACCCGTTTTACACAACAGAACCTAATTACAGTCACAGTGTTGTCTGAAGAGTATTAATTGAAATTAATACAACTGAGTGTCTAGTAAATCCACGGATTATTCTTTTGTTATACAACAACATTTTTTTGCTGCAACACCTATTCCCTCTAAATAGTTGTTGGACGTCCATCGATTCTGACAATGGCTCCAGTTAATTCAATCAGCAGAACTGTCTGCTCATGAAATTATCATCATCATCATCATCATCGTTTAACGTCCGTGTTCCACGCTTGCATGGGTTTGGACGGAGGGTTTTCCCACTTGAGGCAAGAGTGGTTATCTTGCTCGCATAGGACTATCTGGCGGGTTTTCTACAGCTGGATGCCCTTCCTAACACCAACCACATTTACAGTGTGGGTCTGGGAGGTTTTTACCGTGTTGCCTACACGGCCACATTACAACGTGAACTGTGTGTTTTTTTGACGTGACACCTACACGATCTCATTTGTTTCAGCCTGGATGGTGTGGCACCAACATAACTTTACATCAATGTGTAAATGGCTGAGTATTCCACAAACCCATGCACTCTTAACACAGTTGTCAAAGTGCCATCTCATTATTGTATTCTCTAGTCTGTATATGTATGTTGTGAGTAGGTCTGTTCCTGTTGGTTATTTTTGTATATCTTACCTTCTTTTCCAAGTGAAATTTGAAGAGTTTGACAAGGACTTAGCTGAAGAAGAAAGTACTTCTCTTTACACCATATACTCTCTTTTGCCAAAGATGCAATACAGCATCAATTATCTCTTCCACTTCTTAAACAAGGTAATTTGGCAGAATGATCCTCATGATAGACTAAATTGATAGTTGTATTTGTTATACAAGAAATAACAGCTTTTCAACCGAAATCCGTGTGACATCAATATTTGGAACACTCCATCTATGTATTTCTGAAGAGTTTGTCTCTGTGCACATACCAAATGGCCCCGGCTGACA
This sequence comes from Eledone cirrhosa, assembly GCA_964016885.1. Classification (NCBI taxonomy): domain Eukaryota; kingdom Metazoa; phylum Mollusca; class Cephalopoda; order Octopoda; family Eledonidae; genus Eledone; species Eledone cirrhosa. The sequence goes on along the minus strand of CAXHJY010000169.1, from coordinate 33,862 downwards.
GTATTATCCTAAAAGAGAAATATGCACTTGAGAACATTACAGATAAAAGATGAAAATGATAATGTTTTGAAACACTGGCTAAAATTATTTTCTAGCCTATAAAGTGTGGGGTTACATGGTTTAATGCTAAGGGTATTGGACATACAATCATAATGTAGTGGGTTCGATTCCTGGACACGGTTGGGTGTTGTGTTCTGGTGTAAAACAATTTCTTTCATGTTACTCTAGTATACTCAGCTGAAAATGAGTATCAGCAGTAGCTGAGGGTTTAAACATGCAATGGACTGGTGTTCTATCCAGGGGCAGTCATGTACTCTTAGTCACAATGGAAACTAGGATAAGCCTGATGAGCCTCAGGGCTTAAGGCAGACTTTAGAGTTTTTAGACATATAATGTGTGTTAATTAACCCAAGATTTATCTTTGATTTGTACAAACATTTCAGAAAACTGTAAACCCTGATTATAGAAAACATTAAGTAGGAATTGCTTTTCAAAATGAACTCTTTTGAAAAATACCTTCCTTAAATACATTCCTTCATTTATGGATTCATGATATTATAATATTTCATAGTTCTGTTTAAGAAATTTAATTCCTTTTAGACAGTATACAGTTGTTACAGCTATGTTAGTTTTATATTAAAAACATATATTGTATATAATTCTTCATTGCTATGAAAGCTCTTATATAGCTAGGTATTTATTTTAAAAGATGATTGAGTGTTGTTTTGGTCCCTTATCATAATGATTAAAAGTACCTAGCCAATATCTGGAAGGTATGGGTTCAATTCCTCATACTGGCCAATAGCAACTCCTTTTTCTGGCTTTTACAGGCTTTTACTCTATTTTCATAAGCTATTTTATATCATCTCTGTGCACAAGCATATCATTCTTTATATTAACCGTAGCAATATTTTTTTACAATGAATAACTCAAAATGTGTAACTGTATTTGTGGAATGTTGTTATATTTTGTCCATATTGCATATTCACACCAATGCTGTGTCTTAAGTTATGCTGGCAATTAGGCATTTCTTCTCCTATTTGATTTTGCTTATTGCTTTCATTTGTGAATATGTTGTTATCTTGCTGAAATCTTATTCATTGAGGAGATTGCTGCCTGTCTACTATGGTGGCAATTTGAATTACTACAAAATTCCATGCTTGCTCTGGTTATGATGGCAGAAAATATCAAATATATTAGTTACTCCTCACTAATACACAGATGTTTGCGCAGAAATTCATGCATGTAAACATTCACATATACACAATACACTGGAGGCTGCATATTATTTGTGCAGTCACTGCTTCATGTTTTCAAATTTATGCTTGCATAAATTGGAGCAGATTGTATTGGAATCTACTTACACACACACAGACATGTGTTTATACACACACATATATATATATATATATATATATATATATGCATATATATATATATATGTATATATATATACACACACACACAATACTTCAAACATAATATTCATTTCAATAAATGAACACCTGCTAAATTCTACAGTACTTATAAAGTTTACTTATTTTTTCCATCTGTTTTCTTCCCTTATCTTTTTCTTCTTAATTTTCTGATATTAATGTATGTATACAATAATCAGTATATGCATATGTCTGCAGTGCATATATAGTTATTCTAGATTTGACTAAACTGTTTGAAATTATATTTCTAAGTAAATAGTGCAAAATATTCTTTTTGAGAGGAAGCAATATTTGATACAATTGTGTTTGCTTATAACATGTAAACACTGCTCTAAGCAAAATAGGACAAATCATCTGCTAAATAACTGATTCTATTACTGCCAGGCAGTGAAAGTTTATCAAAAAATAAGAAATTGTGAATACTTCTACAGAGGATGTTATCTTCTCTGAGATACATGTCTCTCGCACCTTATATATATATATATATATATATATATATATATATATATAAATATATATATATATATATTTATATAGGTAGTTAAATATGGCATAACTTGTAACAAACTAAATGCAAAATATAGGCAAAACATTGTTAAACAGAACTTCTATCTCAGAAGTAACAACGTTGTTATCCAATGTTGTTTCTTAAAATATAGTTATATGATGATAACGTATTATAAAAAGTTGGTAAATGTATATTGGCAACAGAACTACAGAACTAAGCAAGATTGTTAGTGACTTAGAATTAACATAGATCTAAACTAAGGGCATTCAATAAACCTAAAAATGTTCATGTATGTAATCATTCATTTTTTTCTGAATATATATATATATATATATATATTATATTATATTATAAATATGTATTTATATGTATTTATATTATATTATATTAATATATGTGTATGTGTACGTAAACATTCATTTCCCTTCTGTATATATATATATATATATATATATATATATATATATATATATATATATATATATATATATATATAAGATTAGACATATCTCTATGGGAATAATAAGTATTATATAAAGATAATTAGTGTATGTTTCTATTATGAAATGTGGTTTAATGTCACACATTGAAGCAAGATACATTTCATTTTGTTTGCCTCTAGACTCTCATATTTCATGTGTTTGCATTTATATTTATTATTTTCATTCATTTTTACCCCTTCCTCTGCAGAAAAAAAAAGAAACATAATGGTAAAGAATTAAATAAAAGAAAACATCATTTTTATTCCAGTTATCTATAAATAATAAGAATTTTTACCATTTCACAAATTCTGTTTCCATTTTTGAATAGAAAAGTGTATTAAAACGGGAAAAAATATTTCTATTTAAATCTGTCTTCGTAAAAATAACCATTCATTCATGTTGTGATTCACACTTCACTTAGATTTTTCAAATTCTAACATATTTATAAATACGAATAAATAAATTAATGTGTGTATAAAAATATATTTCAGTGGTGATCATTGTGCATTTGTTGCTCTAAGTGCCTTTATTAATATGTAATTCTCAGCTTAATGTATTTTTGTATCTACGAGATGGAAATAAGAATACATGTATAAACATAGGCTCATAAACGTGCTCATGAAGGAGTGGTTAGATGACAACAACATATTCTCTCTCTCTCTCAAGGTATATATAGGTATATATATATATATATATATATATATATATATATATATATATATATATATATATATATATATATATATAAGTGGTTACACAACAGCTAGTTCACCATACTGAGAACAATTGTTTCACCTTAGCGGATCCTCAGCTCGTAATGCATTATGAGCTGAGGATCCGCTAAGGTGAAACAATTGTTCTCGGTATGGTGAACTAGCTGTTGTGTAACCACTTCTACCTAACTCGTCCCATGGAATGAGTGCTCTCCCACTACAGATATTACCTTCCAGTGTTCTACCACTATATATATATATAAACAAAATATATGCTCTCCTTTGTTTTTCTAAATATAAACATCTGTTCTTATATATGTATGTGAATGAATGAACATGGGATGCTGTTTAAATATAGTTTTCATTCATTGGTATGTTTTACATTTTAAAAACTAAAATTACTTTCATGATTACTAGACATTTTTCAATTGTTTCTGAGATACTAAATTTTATGTTGTTATTTTGTAAATTTGATTTCTTTTAGTTAATCTATTGATTTCTTATAAAAAAATGTGTTGTATGTATCATCAATATCTCCTGAAGTAGTATTTTAAGAATGAAATTTAAATCCACACGTTCTTTTGACACAAGTTTAACTCAGAACAGATTAAATGTATTATTAATTGAGATTTGTATGCCTAATATTATTTCTCAAATTCTCCATTTTTGATGTTTATAACTTCTACTGCCTTATGTTATGGTTTTGTCAGCAGTAAAGTTTTGCATTTAATTGAAAAGTCTGATGCTTTTGTATCATTGTTGATATAATTCTTTCCAAATATTGACATATAACTAATATGAGGAATGCAATGCAGCTCTTGTTTCATTGCATAACCTGATCTGTGATGATCTGTGATGCAATCAAATCACCTTTAACAAACAACTGACCATTTTTTAAATATAGATCATATGGTAAAATCCTAAATCTTAGTTTAGTGTTCCTGAAAATAAAAAGGGGCTGTCTATGGCTAGAAATATCAATGATTGATTACATCATTTAATCAGCTAAGAAGAACTAACAATCTTTGAGTAGTTAGATGTTTTATGTATTTACTGGCAAGATCTGGTGGTACTTAAAAGTTGGTTAATAGAACAATTTAGATAGCATTCATATTATCAAAATTTATTTTATCATTATTAGCACTACTATGTCAATAAACCATGGAACTTTGAATACACTTCTGCAACATCTCAGACAGTAACATCTGTTAATTCCCTGCCATTTATTTAACAGTTAGACACTGATATATTTCTCGCTAGAATATGAAGAAGATTGCACATTAGAAGTGTTAAACGTATCAAATTTATATATCTCTTTTTGCCTAGTGTTTCTTAATACTCTATTTATACTATATATATATATACATACATATATTTACTCTAGAAATGGCTCCTACAGGAACAGAACAGTTTCATTCTATATGAATTAATGATGTTTACACTCTACTAGTGTATTGAGTACCTTATTTACTGTGATTACTCCCAATTTAATTCTGGATCTACTACACACACACATATAAATATATTATGCTCTCTCTCTCTCTCTCTCTCTCTCTCTCTCTCTCTCTCTCTCTCTCTCTTTCTCTCTCTCTGTATATATATATATAATCATGGAATGATTTGGTTGTCCTGCAAAGTTCCTCAACATGGTCATCCAGCTACATGAAGACCAGCATGACCACATTAGACTCAACAGTCACTTCTATGAGCCCATTCAGCAACAGAGTGGAGCAGAGTTACATCGGGGCATCCACTTTCTTCACCGTCTTCTTCTTCAGCATGATGATCAAGCATTCCACAGAAGATCTTGATGATAAGGGTGGAATCTAGACCTTGGACCTCTTTTTTGCCAACAATACTTTCCTTGTTGCCCACACAGAAAGAACCTTGCAGCCCATCACTTTCTACTTCACAGAAGCTGTCCAACTCTTTGGGCTCGAAGTCAACTTAAAGAAGATGAAGGTACGCCACCAGCCTGCACCTCAAGTGATTACCCCCACCATATTACTAGTTCATCAATTTACCTACCTGGGGTGCACCATCACATCAGATGCCAAGATAGAAAGGGAAATCAGCAACAGGCTGGCAAATATGAGCAGTGTATTTGGCAGACTGTACAAACAATAAACATCTAAAGAGTACCAAGATCAGCGTGTACAGAGCCATAGTCCTTATCCCCCTCCTATATGGCTCAGAATCATGCATCACTTATCACCACCACCTTCAGCTCTTCCATCAGTGCTACATCTGCACCATCCTCAACATCCACTGGAGAAATTTTGTCACCAATGTTGAAGTCCTTGCCAAATGGCACCAGGGCCATGTTGCTGAGGTCTCAACTGCACTGGACAGGGCACATCTGCAGGATAAAGGGTCATCACTTGCTTAGGATAATGCTGTAAGGTGAACACTTCACTGGCAATCATGTCAGGGGGACACCAAAGAAGTGATACAAGGACTGTTTGAAAAAATCCCTTGGTGCCTGTCACATTGGCCGTCTCCTGTTGTCCACCTTTGCTGAGAAACATGGTATCTAGCATCTCACCATCAGCCATGCTGTCTCCTCCTTTGAAAACACTCACAGAGTCACTCTTGAGGACACAAGGCACAGGAGGAAGAACCACAACACCAAATCATCAAACCCTGACCAGACCTTCAGCTCCAGTGGCTGCCTGTTCCATATTGGCTTGAACAGCTACGAGCATGCCTGCAGCCAACGTGGACCCCTCCCCCACACACACAGACACTTCATAATCATCGTTTGCCAAGCCATGGTGAGGATGATGTATTATGATACTGTCAACCTCAACTTTGTTTTCTAATGTTAATATAGCACAAATTTTGTATAGTGATATAAAGGTCACTTTTGGAGAAACCTATTGGAAAATTGATTACAGAAGTTATTAGCTAGGTTGATGATATGGAATGATAATTTATTTCCCAAATTCCCAAGAAATATTGCTGCTATGTTTATCAAAGCTATATTTAATCAGGCATTTATGGAGTATCCTATAGAATTAAGTTTAAATAATGATTACACATTTATTAATTGATAGGAGGAAATTACCTGGAATAGGAAAGCATTGGAATCCAGTACATTGCAGTAATAGCTCCTGCATAAAACGGATTTTAAAATGGCTTGTAATATTTGTTACTTTTATTTGTATCAGACCTTAAATGACGTGTTTGAATAATATCCTTATAGGAAAACCGTTTACTAAAACATTTTATTATTAGAAGGTTAAGTAACTTTTCCTCTTTAGATGCATTAATTTTAGGTGAACGTTGAAAAAGCCTGTGGTTCACCTACTATTTTTTATTAAAAATTTATCTGTTATTATAATTGTAATTATTAACATTTGTATTACTCTTACTATCAATATCACCAGTATTGCTGTCCCTATCATCATAATAGTCAATGTTATTGCCATCATCAGTGTCAACTACTGTTCTTAGCTCAGCTGTATGATGAATGAGTTTGCAGTAAGGTTTTCATTTGTATTTAGTTAATTCTGTTCAATCATTCTAAAATAATATTAAATTATTAATAATGTTGTTTTGTAAATCATGCTAGAACCAACAAAAGTAGTTTATATGGAGTTGGTTTAACATAGAGTTTGTTTAGAATAACATTTTCTCTTAGAGGTAAATAATTTATTTGATAGAAATAATAATCTCTAACATTCAGAAATTAAATCTGAAAATGGTTTCCCATTACATAGTTTTGGTAAATATATTGTATAATCATGTAATATGGTTGACATTTTATGTGTCATTTTCAATGTCAATTTGTTAGATAGATCTGTAAATGTTGGCATATATGTTCTCTTTGGACCATGCTATCTAATATAAAATCTATAATAGCTTAACATAAAGTGACTAATAACAGTAATGATTAATTTCTATTAGAGTAAAATAATTGAGGAGGTGCTGAGTTAAAGGAATATATGTGAAAAATGTTTAATTCAATATTAACTTTAGTGGTTTCAGACATGATTAAATAGTTAAGATCATTAAACACCAGGGCTTGTCTGACCACTTCCTCTTTGTACCAGTGTCCATCAAAACCTCTTATATCCTTGGTTCCATCACTGCTGAGTTTATCCATAAAATTAGAAAGACACTTGCCCACTTGAAAAGAGAGCCCCGTGAGGTGGGTTGGCTCTTGCAGTGGGTGTCTGTGGCCATTCTCTCCAGTAACACTTTTGCCATTTTGTCTGCAAAACTAGATGAGGCATTGCTCAGACTGGGGTGTAGTGTCTGTCCCTACCATATCTCCCTTTCTTTTGTTGCATGATTCTTTTTTTCTTTTTCTTCTTTTCATCTCCTTTTCTTTGGGTTTTCTTCACTTTAATAGTCTATTTTGTTTTTGTATTAACTGCTTTGTAATAATTAGAAAAAAGCAAAGCATTGTATCCCTGGGTTGAAGATTAAAAAAAAGTTAAGAAGTTTGTTTAACAATCATGAAGCTTTTGTTGAATTGCATTTCACAGAAATGAAATTCAATCAATAGAATCTGTGTAGAGACTCAGCAAATGATTTGCACCTGTAATTCAAAGGACCAGTCATATGCTGCATCACATTGATTTTTACCTGAATATGAAATTATTGGTAGAAGTGTCTATGGAATGCTTATCCATTTTACACTATAATACAAATGAGCAGGTGGCTTTATTGATTGTACAACTGGAACTTTCACTTGTCAAAGCTGATGCATCAGTCATTTATACCTTATTTTTACAGTTTTATATCTGAATATCATTGTGCTCTAAATATATTTAATACCACTTTTACTGTATTTAGTACGGTGGTGGAGTGGCATTATCAGTTGAACATGAGTTCAAATCTCGCTGAGGTTAATTTTGCCTTTCATCCTTACGGGGTCGATAAAATAGAGTACCAGTAACACACTGGGATAATTTCTGGCCTTGTGCCAAAAGTAGAAACAATTATCAGTTGAAAATCAGACAACATGCTTTATGGCATATAGTTTCAATCCCTTATATTCTGAGTTCAAATTTCTTGCGTTTCATTCTTATGGGGTTGATAAAATAAATTACCAGCAATGCACAGGGGTCAATTTAATCGACTTTACCCTTTCCTAAAAGTGTTAGTCTTGTGCCTAAATTGGAAACCATTATCAATGTATGTTTTTTATTTACTGTATATTTCATCATTTATTATCTTGAGAAACTCATTGGTTAACTTTACTCCCATTTAGTATTAGCTGTTTATGTTTTATGTAGATGGAACTTTTATGAATAAACTAGCTTACATCACTTTTCATCCAGAGTCTAGAATCTTAGAATATATAATTCTTTCTGAGTTCCAGCTCACTCATTATATACAGCAAATTTAAAACTGAAGAAGAAAACCTTATGTTTGAATTATCAAATCTATTAGTTAACATTCCTTCAGTGATAAATTCATAGGTGCAAAGCAAATGCTTTTATCCTATTTTCGTTTTAGATTTACTATGTCTGTAATGCATTAGAATTCAGAAAAAAGAAAATGTTTGATGCACATTTATCAACCAGCTGCTTTTTATTATTCAGTAGCGATAACATGACTTTATAGCAAGGGTAAAATATTATATTAGATGTTTGATCCCATCGACAGGTTGCTAATACATTCCCTTTTACTGTTTATAAAGTGGTTGATTTACTTAATTTTCTCTGTGATTAGGTCATCTGGAAGATGTTTTGGAGCATATCTTGTCAACTAGAGCCAATTTCTCTGCCACCAACTGACTTCATAGATTATTTTCCCCTGAAATATTCACTATTCCAATGCCAAAAAGCCTCGCTATTTATTTTGGTTGGTTGACAAGAAACAATATTTTTAACAGAATTTTTCTATACTGTTTCAAGTAAAAACATAAAGCAGACAGTAATATACAATACGAGAGAGATTTTAAAAAATTGGAACCTTTAAAAAGTTGATGTAGGTTAATAATAATTCCTGTTCTCTTTTTAAATCTATATATTTTATTTGTTTTATATTTTATTTGTTTTATGTTTAATTTGTTTTATCTATTTACAATATCTAACTGCCAAGTTAAAAGAAATTGATTTTATAATGAAAATACTTCATTCCACCTAATAGGCATCTACAGAAAAAATCCTTCTGATCATTTATTTATTGTAAGATTTTTGATTATCTTAAACCAATAGTTTGGCACAATTTTCACTATGACAAATCATTATTATTCAGTTTTTCCAATATCAGTTGATTCCCTACTTACTATTTCACAGACCTTAAAGAAACATGTTTCACTGGTAAAATAATATAATTTTAATCAAGATTAAAGGAACTTGAAATCCCATAGTTTGTCAGAATGCGAATGATTTGAATTGGTTTTCAGATGCCTAATACTTTTTTTTTTCTTTAGGGCTAAATTTCCTCATCTTAAGCATTAATATTTAAACCTTTCATTATAATATTTTAAATGTATTACACTATGATTAGAAAAATAATTTATTTGGAAACAATCAAGATTTAGGAGAGATTTAGAAGTATAATAAACCTTCTCATTATTAAGTTGTTCTTTTGGAACCTAAAGGTTTGTAGATAAATTATAATGGAAGTTTGGAGACCAGGGGTGATTTCGGGCTCTTTGCATCAAAAGGATTACAGTATCTAAATAATTTCCTAAATTTTCATTAATTTTACTTATCAACAACTGTTTGAACATTTTAGAAAGATGAAAATTATTTGCTATCTGAAAACTATGAGGAAACGCATTGTATGTGCTTGTACATCTGTCTGTCTGCCTGTGTCTTCATATCATCTAGTAAGTTACTCCTGGGCAAGATATTCTGTAAATAACAGCAGTTAGCCCTGTATGCCAGTCTTCCATCCCAACACCAAAGATGTTGTCCAAGGAAACGGTAAAGGCCAATATAGCATAACTGTGTCATTACAACTCATTTGTTTTCTTGCTGAGTAGAATAGAACAATGTGACAAAGCAATATATGGACACAATGTGCTGTCTGGTTTGGGAATTGAGCTCATCACCTTATGATCATGAACCTGACAACATTACCATTAAATTATTACTATAATATTTAAACTATTGATGTGATAATCTTACTATTATATTTCATATCTATAAAAAAAAATGAGAATTTTTATTTGTTGGAAGTCAACCTGTATTATCCCTTCACCTACATGCAATAATCGTAAATGTACTATACAAAAGCTTTCAAGAATAATATATAGGTATTTTGGTTGCAGTTTTAATATTCATTAGATTCTAATAATATTTTGAAACGTTTAAATAGATTAGTATTAAAGTTAGTTCCATGTTATCATATAAACCTATAAAACATGTAATGCTACAAACATAAAATGGTTCTCTTTACTCTTACCTATAAAATACACAAAATATATTTGATACCATTTAATTAAATGCAGTGTAATTTGCTGATAGCTTATTCACATGGATTATATAGGGTTATGCAAATGATTGTGAATATTTATAAAATTACTTTGAGAAATGTTTAATATTCAGAACCTCTTTGGCTATGGTATAATTATTTATCTGTGTATATTGCTTTTAAAACTGCATTGTGAAAAGTATGATTTTTCTCATGTGATAAATAACGGTTTCTAATTTAGGCACAAGACCAACAATTTGTTGGAATGGTAAAATCGATTACATCGACCCAATATGTCACTGTTTCTTTATTTTATCAATTTTGAAAGAAAGGCAAAATTGACCTCAGTGGGGTTTGAAATCATAACTACATGAGTAAAAAGCATTTTGTCTGATGCTCTAACAATTCTGCCAACAATTCTGCCCTTATGTCTGCTCTAACAATTCTGCCCTTATGTTGATAAATGATAATATCTAAACACATTTCTTTTAATCAAATCATTCAAACTATTTATAATCCTCAATGTAGCAATATAGCATTAGAAATAAAACTGATTTGAGATATTACTTCTCAAGAACTCTTTTCAATGCACAAATTAGCCAAAACATATTAAAACTTTTTAAGATAAAAACTAGTTTTGTTATATGATTAAACTATTGATAAAATGTAATAATTGAATAACAGAAAATTTGTAAAAATGTATTTATTTATTATTTATAATATACAGTCATAAATATTCATCATAATTATTTTATAGATTTTGCAATGTATAATCTATTATTCTTATATTAAAATTTATAATAATTAAATTCAATATTTTTCATGTGTTTCAGAGTATGTATAAAAAATGTAAATGTTTCAGAAACAACCCAATAGTCAAATTCTATATTAACTAAAACGATGCATTTTTTAAATGGAATAATTGTATAGTTTTATTATTTTTCTAACAAGAGAGAAAACATTAAATCAGAAAAACGTGTTTATATTCCCATCTGTGGTCTAATAGTTAGCCATTCTATCTTCATTACTGAGTACCCACATCAAATGTTAACATAAATAAAATAAAAATAGTAACTTTACTTGAAAAATATAATAAACTGTATTGTATAATAATGATTTCTACTATAGGCACAAGGTGAGAAATGTTTTGGTGGGAGAAAGATGGTTTCTAATAAAGCTACAGAGTTTGGAGGGAGCTAACAGCGGATTAGATTAAACCACAGTATTTATGATATTGAGTCTGGAAAATTATGATCTTATTTCATTAACCCTGGAATGATAAATGACAGGATTTGAACTCAGAGCATTACGGGATGTAATTAAATCCTTTCTGCCAGTCAACCCCCTTCTGTACAGTTATTATAATGATAAGCTAAGACAAAAATACTAATAATTTTGAAGTCATGCTTGTTCTATGTATTGCTATTTGTTAGAAGGAACTTTAAGTTTGAGCATTTCAAATTTGCTATTCTGTTGAAAACTGTCAAGTTTTATAGTCGTTTTCAGCGATATTAAATGGTAGACTATGGGCATTTGTTTCCCAGACTTAGTATTATGACTAAGTTTTATAAACTAGTTTAGTTGTTTTCATAAAACTAGACAAATTTTATTTAGCTTATGAAAATGTTTATACCATCATGACTGGAATTTTGCATTTATTGATTAAGATTGAATGTTCAATTAAATAAACTTTATATGACATGAACTAAATATAGATGAAAATAATAAATGCTAACTCAATTTCAACTTATAGAAAACAAATTCACTATATATTCATACTTTGTTTTTACACTTCATAAGAATTATATCTGATAAACATTTAGTCTGCCTGAACTTAGTATTGCATTACAGAAATACATCTTATATGACTGTTTTCTGTGTGTATCTGGTTTGGAATAGACACAACGTCAGGTGACTAAAGGTATTGGCACTAAGAACAGCATCCAGCTGTAAAATATTACCTCAAAAAAGACTCCATGATGGGCATAAGGCCTATCATGTGTTCTACAAGGATACTTCCTTCTTCAGCAGGGAAACTGGCCTCAGCTTGCTTGTGATATGTTGTTGAACATTAAATAATTGTAAGCTATTGGGACTTATCAAGTAAATGAATGGTTGTGTATTTTGAAATAATATATCATCATCATCATCATCATCGTTTAACATCCATCTTCCATGCTAACATGGGTTTGGACGGGAATTTTCCCACTTGAGGCAAGATTGGTTGTCTTGCTCGTATAGGACTGGCTGGCGGTTTTTCTAAGGCTGGATGCCCTTCCTAACACCAACCATGTTTACAGTGTGGACTGGGAGGTTCTTACCGTGTTATCTACATGGCCACATTACAGCATGGACTGTGTGTTTTTTTGTTGTGACACCTACACAACCTCATTTGTTTCGGACTGGATGTTGTGGTACCAACATAACTTTACATAGGAAGGGGTGGTGTGGATGGGGTGGGGGTAGTGGGACGGGGGTGTATTTTTGTTAGAGGTGCCTACTGACTGTAGGTTTCGCTTTGTACTTAGGCAAGGCGGGTCTTCTGTATTACTGTGTAGCGCCAAAGATCTTGATCCAGTGACATTGTCTTTGAAAGGTATAAGTGTGTGAGGTCGGAATTTATCAAGTCGTCCCAGGTTTTTCTGGGTCTGCCTACACCGTGGCTACTGTCTATTTTTATCGCCCTGCACTTTTTTATACAGCTGTCGTCTTTCATGTGACCGTACCAATGTAGTCTTCTCTCGAGTAAACAGCATCTGATCCCTCTTATTCCTAATTTCTCCCTTAGTTCTTTTATGCTTTGCCGTTCACGTATATTACTATTACACATCCAGCGGAGCATGCAAGCTTCGTTCCTCTCCAGTCTGCATATATCCTCTGCACACAATGCCCAGGTCTCACTGCCATGTAACATTGCTGTTTGTATGCAGGCATCATACAGCCTGCCTTTCATTTTTAGAGAGAACCCTTTAGCGGCCAATAGTGGTATAAGCTCTCTATATAACAAAAAATATATGTAGCAGATGTTTCAGACTCTAAACGCTATGAATATAGAGTTAATATAAAGAATGATGGGGTCATGCACAGAGATGCAATAAAATAGCATATGAAATAGGGTGAAGACCCTTAAAAGAAAGAAAAAGAAGTTGCTAACAACTACTAAATTCTTTTCCATCTTTTAAGGGTCTTCACCCTATTTTATAAGCTATTTTATAACATCTCTGAGCATAAGCCCATCATTCTTTATATTAAATGCATATAACATTTAATACCATACTTAGATGCCTATAAATTTATCATCTCTTATATCTCATTGCATAGTCAACTATTTTCAACTAACATAACTACTTTCCCTTTCTTACAAGAACAAAGTATTATCCAAAGCATTTTATATGAAATAGCACAAAACAAAAAACAACATTCTCATTTATTATTTTTGGTGCCTTTAATTACATTGATAAATAATTTGCTCAAAGATAAAATATTCTTAAATCTTTCTGACTTGTTAAAATCATTGATTTACCAATGATAAATGATTTTCACATGTAATTCAATTATCCTTGTTTAGCTAATTAATTTTTAAATGCTGCTGGTTGAAAAATTTAGAAATATTTGTCATACATTCTTTCAAAAAATATGAAATGTCTTAAAATTTTATGTCATTATGTCTTTAATAGGCTGAGTTCTGATCAATATTTAAATGGTGTGATTTCTATTTTGAAAGTACTGTCCAAAAGATGCAATTATATTTGGTATTTGGATGTTTAGTACTATTAGTTTTTCTTTCATTTCAATGAGTAATAAACCTATTTTATATTTGCTGTCACTTTTGTTATCTTGTTTCCATTCCTTTTTTATATATTAATCTTAAAATGGATCTTTCTTGGGGAGAGGTGTAGGCTGGATAACTCTGGCAATATGCAGCAGATATTTTATTAATACAAAAGAACACATTATAAAGTTTATATTTGTCATTGTTAATTTACTGCTCATGCTTGTAATTATCTGCCAATGGAATCATGCATAACCTAGGATTATCTGTTTTGTCCATATTGGATTGATCATGAAAATGTCACCATCATTCATAAATTTTTGATAATTTGTCTATTAACGTTACGCAATTGGAGTAACATTATTCAATAGAGTGCATAGCTTGGTGATCAGACAGTTGCACCAGGTAGAGCTGCTATTTTTTCAAATTAAGCGATCATGTCTCCGATACAATGAGCATGAGGTTAGAAAGTCTCGGGAAGGAATCGTTGGATATATTTTACAGGTGAACCAACTAGAGGAGACCCAGATAGCCTTGCTTGGGAATCCAACTGGATCAATTGGAGATGATTGCTTCTGACAGGACCTACTCAATCACCTGGGCAGCATGGTAATTAAGGAATAAAATAGACAAGCATAAACTATATCAAGTCTTGATTTTCTTGTCTTTTATTATTTTTCTCAGTTAAAAGAAAATATGAAAAATCATGTTCCCTCTTTCTCATCATTCATCTTCATCATCATTTAGCATTCACTTTCCATGCTAGTATGGTTTAGACAAGATGTGAGACGATTCAGATCATATGACCATGTACTGCTCATACAAAACTCTTTCTGGCTTGTTTTTGTCGTGTTATCTACACAAACACTTTACGAGGTTGACAGGATGATTTTTGTGCCACCATCATTACCAGCTTACAGGGTGTATTGAGAGCCTTTAGAAATTTCAGCAGCAATGTGAGGAGTGGAATCTCACTATCTCTCTTTCTCTCTTATATATATATATATATTAAGGATATTTTCGAGACAGCGAGTTGGTTTGAAATTATTAGAAATGTAAGCTATCGCCGTAGTTTGACTAAAGAAATTAAAGAAATTATTTAGCCTGATAGTGGGGTTAAGAACTCTCGGAGAAATGGAAAAAGATGAGTATTGAGGTACATGTACGTCAATACTCATCTTTTTCCATTTCTCCGAGGGTTCTTAACCGCACTATCAGGCTAAATAATTTCTTTAATTTCTTTAGTCAAAATAGGGCGATGGCATATATATATATATTTATATCATCATCATCATCATCATCATCAACGTTTAACGTCCGTGTTCCATGCTTGCATGGGTTTGGACGGGGGTATTCCCACTTGAGGCAAGAGTGATTGTCTTGCTCGCATAGGACTGTCTGGCAGGTTTTCTACAGTTGGATGCCCTTCCTAACACCAACCACATTTACAGTGTGGGTCTGGGAGGTTTTTACCGTGTTGCCTACACGGCCACATTACAGCGTGGACTGTGTGTTTTTTTGTCGTGACACCTACACGATCTCATTTGTTTCGGTCTGGATGGTGTGGCACCAACATAACTTTACATAGAAAGGGGTGGTGTGGATGGGGTGGGGGTGGTGGGACGGGTGTATATTGTTAGAGATGCCTACTGGCTGGAGTAGGTTTTACTATGTATTTAGGTAAGGCGGGTCTTCTCTATTACTGTGTACTGCCAAAGGTCTTGGTCCAGTGACATTGTCTTGGAGAGGTGTAAGTGTGTGAGGTTGGAGTTTATCAGCTCGTCCCAGGTTTTTCTAGGTCTGCCTATTCCGTGGTTACCGTCTATCTTTATTGCCCTGCACTTTGTTATACAGCTATCGACTTTCATGCGCATCACGTGTCCATACCAACGTAGCCTTCTCTCGAGTAAACAGCATCTGATCCCTCTTATTTCTAATTTTTTCCTTAGTTCGTTTATGCTTATATATGTATACATACACTATTCAAATAGAACTCACAACATTAAGTTCTTGTCTGAATATGTCACTATCTGTAAACCAACTTTTGGATTTTATCTGATGAGATCGTACC